>VMDO01002047.1:86806-181631 GCA_007922755.1 Pedetes capensis
AAGAAAAAAAAAAAAAAAAAAAAAAAAAAAAAAGGTGCTTAGTCTGATGTGGGAGTACATGCCTATATTCCCAGTACTTGGGAGGCTGAGGTAGAAGGATCACAAGTTTGTAGCAAGACACTGTCTCAAAAACATGAAGGGACATTTGTCTAAGCAAGAGTAGCAAGGCACTGTAGTTAAATAACATATATATGCCTAATGGCACATGCCTGTAATCCCCATGACTCAGGAAGCAGAGGCAGGGGATCACAGGTTCGAGGCCAGAGGTAGTCTATGTAACTTAGCAAGACCTTGTCTCAAGATAAAAAATAAAAAAGGAGTTGGGGGTACAGCTCAGTGGTAGAGTGCTTATAAAATATGTGTGAGGCCCCCCAGTACCACAAAAAAGCATTTATACTATAAGAGTAAAATGTATGACAATAACTGTAAAAATGATAGGATGGAAGATTTGGAGATATGCTATTAAAGGGTCCTTATGCTATTTAAGAGTCTACAGCCATACCACCCTGGCATCTGATCCCATCAGATCTTGGAAGCTAAAGAGGATCAGGCCTGGTTAGTCCTTGGATGGAGGACCACCCGAGAATACAAGGTGCTATAGGCTTGGGAGAAGGATCCAGCAGCCCGCTCCTAAAACAAGCAGCCATCAAAAACCCTATGAATAGCAGAGAGGCACTGAAAATAGTTCTGGGCATGGCAGAGTGTTGGGTAGTGTTTCATTCTTTAGTACACAGGGTCACTATGAGTCAGACCCTACTTGATGGCACTTAACAACAACAACATGCTATATAAGAAGTGGTATAATATTATTTGAAGATAAACTGCAATTAGTTAAAGATATACTAGGGTTGCCAAAACAGTGTATACACACTTTATGTGATGTTCACTACATACTACCTTTCGAAGTTGAATTGAATTACGGTAGCAATGTGTGGGATGGGGTTTAGCTCAGTTGGCAGAGCACTCTTCCACACTCCCTGAGGATCCAGGCTCAATCCCCAGCACCACAAAAAAGGGAGAAGGATGTGGCAATCTACTCCTGAGGCAATCCTGAAACAATCAGCCATTGAAAACCTTATGTGGGTTGCTATGAGTTGGACCCTGACTCAACGGCACCTAAGAACAACAAACAATGTGTAGCATGACGTTCACTCAGAAGATGTGGCCAGAACAGGGGCAACAAGATTATGACAGTCTTCTTTCCAGTACTAGGGAGTTGAACCCAGGGTCTCACACATGCTTTGTAGGCACTCTATCACTCTACCACATTTCATCTAAGTTATCAGTTCTGAGGGCATACTTGTTCGTAACATTCTTTTATTATCCTTTTGGTTGTCCATGGCATCAGTGATGATGACACTTCTTTCATTTCTAATATTGGTAATTTGTGTCTTCTTTTTTTCTTGATTAGCCTGGATGGAGGTCAATTACTTTATTTATCTTTCAAAGAAATAGCTTTTATTTTCACTGATTTTTTTCTATTGTTTTCCTGTTTTTAATTTCATTGATTTCTGCTCTATTTTTATTATTTCCTTTCTTCTACTTGTTTTAGGCTTAAGTTGGCCTTCTTTTCCTAGTTTCATAAGGTGAAAACACAGATTGATATCCGATATTTCTTCTTTTCTAATACAGTATTTGCAGTTAATGCTATAAATTTTCCTCTAAGCACAGTTGTTGCTATGTCACACAAATTCAGTAAGAGGTAATTTCATTTTCATTTGGTTAAAATATTTTAAAATTTCTGTTGAGATTTCTTCTGTGATCCACGTGTTATTTAGTGGTGTGGTGTTTAATCTGCAAATATCTTAAGATTTTCCAGATTTCTGCTATTGGTTTCTAGATTAACTCCCTTGTGACATGAGAACTTATTTTGTATGATGTCTAGTCTTTTATTGTTCAGGTATATCTGATGACCCAGAGTGTGTGCTATCTTGAAAGTTACAAATGAGCTTTATAAGAATGTGCATTATGCTATTGTTGGATGAAGTATTCTATAAATGCCTGTTAGATCAAGTTGATTGATGATAGTGTTCAGATGAACCGTGTCTTTACTGATTTTCTGCCTACTTGATTTGTCAATTAATGAAAAAGAGTTGTTCAAGTCTCTGGCTATAGTAGGATTTATCTATTTCTCCTTGGAATTCTACTAGTTTTTGCCTCACATTTTTGGGCACTCTATTGTTAAAGGCATACATATGAAAGATTATTATGTTTTCTTGGAAAGTAGACTCCTTTATTATTATTTAATGCCCCTCTTTATTACTGATAATGTTTCTTTTTCTGAAGTCTGTTTCATCTGAACTTAATATAGCTACTTGACCTGGGTATGTTGGCCCATGCCTATAATCCCAGCACTCAAGAGGCAGGAGGACTGAGGGTTTGAGGACAGCGTGGACTATACAGTGAGATCTTGTCTCCAAAAAAAAAAAAAAAAAAAAAGGGCATCTCTCTCTCTCTCTTTTTCTCTCTGCATGTCTCCAGCTGTCTTGTGATTACTGTTAGCATGATACATCTTTCTCCATCCCCTTTAAAATATCTGTGTTTTTATATTTAAAGTAGGTGTTAAGTTTTTGCTGTTGCTTTGAGACATAGTACTGTTACCTAACCCAGACTGCTCTCCAATTCCTAATCCTCCTGGCTCTTCCTCCTGAGTACTGGGATTACAGGTGTATGCTACCATGACTGGTCTTTTAACTGGTATATCAAGGCCATTCACATTTAACGGGCTCATTGATATAATTAGATTAATATTTACCATATTTATAACTTTTCTATTTGTTATTCTTTGTTTCTTTGTCTTCTCTGGCTTCAATAGAGCATTTTATGTAATTCTTTTTTCTTTTCTCTCTTAGCCTGTAATTATACTTGTTTTAAAATTTTAAGTGGTTGCCACAGAGTCTGCAATACACATTTATAACTAATTAAAGCACAATCTCAAATAGCATTATATCACTTCAAAGGTACCATATATCAGAGACTGATACCTCTCATAAGAATAGACACAAAAATCTTCCAGAAAATACAGTAGCCTCCCCTTATCTGTGGGGATATGTTCTAAGACCCCCAGTAGATGCCTAAAATTTAGGATACTACTATACAGAACTTTGTATATATTTTTCCTATATAAACACACCTATGATGAAGTTTAATATGTAAGTTAGGCATAGTAAGAGATTAAAAATAATAAAATACAGCAATTGTAACAATATACTGCCAAAAAAGTTATGTGAATGTGATCTCTCTCTCTCTCAAAATATCTTAATTGTACTTTTACCTTTTGACTTACAGAAAGCACTTTATACATTCTCTTTGGCATATGTGAATTACCAGCATCACTCCTCTTGTGCTTTGGGGTTATTATTAAGTAAAATAAAGGGTGCTTGAACATAAGCAATACTGTGACGGTCACTCTGATAACTGAGACAACTACTAAGTGACTAAAGGCTAGGTAACAATACAGCTGAATATGCTAGACAAAGGGATGATTCACCTCCTGGGCAGGATGGAGCAGGGCAGCATGAGATTCTCATGCTAGTCTGAATGGTGGGCAATTTAAACTTTATGAATTGTTTGCTTTGGAATTTTCCATTTACTATTTTTGGACCACTGTTGACTGCAGTTAATGGAAACCATGGGAGCTGAAACCAGGGATGGGGGGAGGCTACTGTATTAGCAAATTGAATCTAGCAACATATAAGACAAATTATACACCGACACAAAGTGGGGTTATTCAAGCCCAATTTGAATGCGCTGAATAATGGGATACCAACCCAGGTTCAATATTCAAAATTGCATAATGTAATCTACTACAGTAATGAACTAAGGGGAAAAAAATCACACTATCATATCAATTGATGCAGAAAAATCATTAGATGAAATTCAGGACTAATTTATGATAAAAATTCAACAAACTAGAAGTAGAAAATAACTTTAAAGCTGATAAAGATAGCCTGTGGAGCCAGGAAGGGGGCATATGCCTGTAATCCTAGCACTTAGGAGGTGGCTGTGAAAGGATTGCAAGTTCAAGTCCAGCCTGGGCTACATAGTGAGATTTTGTCCAACAAAAAACAAACAAACAAACAAACAAAACCTACAAAGAAAACTACAACTAGCTCTGCAAAGGGGCACATGTCTGTAATCCCAGCACCTAGATGACTAATGCAGGAGAATCATGAGTTCAAGGCCAGCCTGAGCTACATAACAAAATTGTTCTAAAAGCAAAACAAAACAATGACAAACCAACATCAGCAACAAAAAGCTAAAATTGCATGCTTTCCCCTTAAGATCAAGAACTAAGCAAGGATGTCTGTTCCAACCACTGTTAACTCAATAAAGCACTGTAAGTCCTAGCCAGCACAATAAAGCAAGAAAAGGAAATGAAAATTATACAAATTTAGGAAGGCTATATTTCTAAATCACGTATCCTACAAAGGACTCATATCTGGAATATGTGAAGAATTCTCAAACTTGAATAGTTACAAACAAGCAAGCAAACAAAAAGTCCAATTGGAAAATGGACAAAAGACATGAATAGACATTTCAGGAAAGAAGATGTTGTTACATGCCGTCAAGTCAGGTCCAACTCATAGCAACCCTATATACAACAGATAAAACACTACCTGATACTGTGCCATGCTCAGCACTATTGTCAGTGCTTCTCTGCTATTTATAGGGTTTTCAATGGCTGATTGTTTTGGGAGTGGGCTGCTAGGTACTTCTCCCCCAACTAAAAAATGAAACAGCAGTTGGGAGGGTAAGGCAGGAAGGTAAAGCAGGAGGATCAATGCAAGTTTGAGGCCAGCCTGGGTTACACATGAAGACCCTGTCTCAAAAAAAAAAAATCCAAAATAAATAAAATGAAATAAAATATGTTCTTCTGGGCACCATGGCACATGCCTATAATCCCAGTGAGTTGGGAGGCTGAGGCAAGAGGATCACAGGTTTGAGGCTGGAGGCAGCCTGCACAACTTACAGACACCCTATCTCAAAACAAAAAATAAAAGGGGCTGGGGGTGCAGCTCAGTGGTAGAGCACTTGCCTCCAAAGTGCAAGGCCCTGGGTTCAGTAAACCAGTACTGAAAAAAAAATATGTTCAACACCAGTAGCCATGAGGGAAACCCAAAGGCTCAGGGGGGCATGTCTGTAATCCCAGCAACTCAGGAGGCAGAGGCAAGAAGATTGTGTTTGAGGCCAGAGGCAGCTGGTGTAACTTAGCAAGACCCTGTCTCAAGATAAAAAGTAAAAAATGCGCTGGGGGTGCAGCTCAGTGGTACAGCACTTGGAAAGTACATGGAAGCCCCTAGGTTCAATCCCCCAGTACTGCAAAAAATAATAACCATGATAAGATACCACTACATACCTACTACACAGCTAAAATAAAAAGCAACAATCATTCAAAAACAAGTCAGGATGCAGAGAAGTTGTATCAGTCATACAATGTTGGTGGGAATGTACAATGATATAGTTACTCTGGAAAATAGTTTGGCAGGTTCTTAGAAAACTAAACATACACTTACCATATGACTCAGCAGACACACTCCTTGGCATTTATTCCAGAGGAATGAAACTATGTCAAAATGAAAACTATGTTCACACAAAAACTTGCATGTATGTGTCTATAGCAGTTTTATTTGTAGTAGCCTTAAACTGGAAATAGTTTAAGTGTTCTCTATTAGGTGAATGGTCAGACAAACTGTAGTACATCCATATCATGGAATACCACTGAGCAAAAAAAGGAACAAATTATTGATACACTCAAGTACTTGGTTGGATATAAAAAAGGCTTGTTCTTTTTTCTTTCTTTCTTTTTTTTTTTTTTTTTTTTTTTTTTTGAGACAGGGTCTTGCTGGCCTTGAATTCATGATCTTCCTGTGTTGGCCACTGGGGAAAAGAATATAGTGGTTCCTTATAAAAATTAGGGAGAAGGACTTGGCATCCTACTCCTGAAACAGTCAGTCATTGAAAACTCTATGAATAGCAGAGAGGCACTGTCAAATACAGTGCTGGAAAATGAGCACCACCCCCAGGCTGGAAGGCATTCAAAAAACGACTAGGGAAGAATTGCCCCCTTAAGAGTTGACCTTAATGATGGAAATGGAGTAAAGCACTCAGGACTGCCTTTTGCTGATGTGGCATGACTCAAAATGAGAAGAAATACAGTGTCTGCAACATTGGGCTCAAATATAAGAAGATCATGTGCATGGCACAGTGTTGGGTAGTGTTTTGTTCTGTTGTACATAGGGTCACCATGAGTTGGATATGACTTGACAGCACCCAACAACAACTATAAGAATTAATAGAATGACTGAGCTGGGTGTACAGCTCAGGAGTAAAGTCCATACATAAGACTCTGGGTTCACTCCCCAGTAATGCAAACACACACACAGATAGAATTATCATACGATCCAGGAATTCCATTTTTGGGTATATACCCAAAAGCATCAAAAGCAGGGTCTGGACGAGATATTTGTACACTCATGCTCATAGCAGCCTTATTCACAATAGCCAAAAGGTACAGACAACCCATATGTCCATTGACTGATGAATGAATAAACAATATGCAGTATGTGCATACAATGGAATATTATTTCCCTTAAAAAGAAGGAAATTCTGACACATGCTGGAACATGTACATTAAAGACATTATGTTAAGTGAAATAAGCTAGTCACAAAATGAAAAATATTGTATGATTCCACCTATATGAAGTACCTAGAATAGTTAAATTTACAGAAACAGAAAATAGAATAATGGTTGCCTGAGGATTTGGGGTGCAGTGTAAATGGAGAGTTAGTGTTTAATGTGTATAGTGCTCCAGTTTTACAAGATGAAAAAATTTCTAGACATGAATGGTGGCGACAGTTGCAGGCAACACAACTGTATTTAGCGACACTGAACTGTACACTTAAAATGGTTACAATGGTTAAATTTTATGTTATTTGTATTTTACCACAATTTAACAAAAAGAGTAGAGGTTTCTCATTTAAGAGCCTCAGATTTATTCTGTAAGGCTTATCAGCTGTGTCATTGGGTAAGTCTTCTCATGAAAGTTGTTTTTTTCTGTATAAATAGAAGGTTCAAATAAGATGGAACATGGAAAATTGCTTTGTGAGCCATTGCTGATGTACAGTCTGGTTCCTTGGGGATGAATTGCTTAGGTGAGGATAGCTTCAGCAGGGAAGGAGTGAAAAGTGTTGACTAAGCCAGGTGTGGTGGCCCACACCTATAATCCTGCACTAAGGAGGCTGAGGTGGGAGGATTGCAAGTTCAAGGCCCGCCTGGGCTGCATATCAAGTTCCTGTATCAAAGAGCAACAAGAACAACAAAGTGTTGAGTAGGTACTGCCACTCTGGAAGACAATTTGGTGGTTTATTACAAAACTAAACATATGATTCAGCAATTGCACTCCTTGGCATTGATCCAAAGGAGCTGAAAACATAATGTCCACATAAAAAATGTGAACACAGATGTTTATAGCAGCTTTATTCATAACTGCCAAAACTTGAAGTCAAACAAGATGTTCTTTAGTACGGAAGGCGCAAATAAAGTACAATACTTCCAGACAATGGAATATCATTCAGCACTAAAGAGAAACAGTGAAGCCATGGAAAGACATGGAGTAAACTTAAATGCTATTACTAAGAGAAAGAAACCAATCCAAAAAGGCTATATACTGTATTATTTCAATTATGTGACACTTTGGAACAGGCAAGACTAGGAAGTCAGTAAAGAGATCTGTGGTTGCCAGGGTTAGTGGAGAGGGAGGGATGAATTAGGTAGAGCACAGAGAAGTTTTAGGGCAGTAAAACAACTCTGTATGGTGCAATGCTGGATACATTGGTCCAAACCCATGTAACATATGACACCAAGAAGGAATCCTAATGTCAACTATGGACGCTGGATGATGATGATAATGTATCAATGTTGATTCACCAGTTACAACAAATGTACCACTCTGGTGGAGATGCTGATGGGGGCAGTATACATAGGTAGGGGAAAGGGGTTATGGGAAAGTCCTGTACCTTCTACTTGATTTTGCTTTGAACCTAAAACTGCTATTTTAAAAAGTGTTATTAAAACAACATAAACAATATGGACAAGAACAGAATGGTATAGGCAGTCATGCCAGGCTCTAGCATAGAATCTAGCCACCTTGTCTCAGTTGACTGAGCCCTTCCAAGCACTGCTCTGTGGACACTTAGGACACGCTCCAAGCTTCTCAGCCTGGTTTCTCAGCACTTAGTGGTCTAAGTCTTGCGCAGTTCTCCAATCTCCACCCCTGCCACTTCAGTCCCTACTTCCTACTCCCAACAATAGGCAGCTCTTCAGAATTCCATTCCACACCTACATTCTTTCAACTCCCTCTTGTGAGAATGCCTTCCTTGCCTCATACTCCTTTGCCTGGCAAACTGCTCCTCATCCTTCATTCCTCTTCCTCATCTCTAGGAAGACTTCCCTCATCTCTTCAGGTTGGGTTGGGGACTCTTCCTCTGTGCTCCTGTAGTTCATAAGTTTGCTCTTATTACAGATAATGCTATAAATTTCATTATTCAAAAAACACATGTCAGGCACTGTTCTAGGCTCTAGGGATTTATGAATGAATAAAATAGACAAAAATCCCTGCCCTCAAGGACTCTCTCTGTGCTCTAGAGGTACTTCTCTTGGTCTGTGAACTTGAATGGTGGCACACTCTGCCTGTAATGCTGGTGTCCCTACTGCCTAACACATGGTGGGTCCCAGCCCTTGAAGCCCACGGGCTGAGTGGCCACTGTAGATGATTCTGATGCAGCCTGCAAGGAATCAGGGCAGCCTTGGTCCAGTAGAATCCAGTTCATATGAGCTGAAATAGTGCTAGCAAGGAAAGGGATGCTGGCACAGGTAGAGAAGTGAAGGAGTACTGGGGTCAAGAGGAGGGAGGAAGGAAAGGGAGTATCCCTGATGTCCTCCCTCCAAATCACCCCTTCTCTTTCCTGGGCCAGTTTAACTCCTCCCTTGCTCCCCATATGCACCTTGCCTTCACCCTAATAAAGGGTATTTACATGCAAGAAGCTGTTCCACAGTCTGGGCTAGGTCCCTCACCCATCAAAGGCAGAGCTGAGCACTCCCTGTACCTGCACACCTCTCCTCTCAAGAAGTATGGTGTGGCAAGCACCCCAAACTTGGCTGGGTATCAGGTTAGGCTGCTGCATGGGATGGTGCCCAAGAAGCTGTTTCCCAGAAACTCTCCAGACCATTCTGATGAGGCCAGGTCGCCACAGGGCTTCAGAGCTGCCATCATCCTCAAAGCCTGTGATGATCTTTCTCAAACTCCCCATGACTCTCTTTGGTTCGCCTCTTCTGCCACCACCATTCTCTCCCTCCCTCACTTCCTTCAGGTTGCTGCTCAAATCCCATCTTGTTGACAAAGCTTCCCCGACCATGCTTGTTTTTTGTTTGTGTTTTTGGTTTTTTTGACAGGCTCTATTTATGCAGCCCAGGCTGACCTTGAGGTCACAATGCTCCAGCCTCAGCATCCTGTGTGCTGGGATTACAGGTGTGCACCACTAAGCCCGGCCTCAGACCACACTTTGTAATATAGCAAACATCCTACCTTTGCCTTCTTTATCCCCTTTTGCCCTGTTTACTTTGCTCCAAGCACTTAGTTCCATCTGAGTTATCTGGTGTGTTAAAGCTGACTCATAAAGGCTCCCAAAAGTCTATTGTTACATTTTGAGGAATTCTGCAGGCTACTTGTTAAGCATAGCCATCATTAAAAAATTAAACTACATAAACTTCCAATTAATTAAATGACATTTAAAACAAAGGTAAAGAATGTCCAAACTTTTAAAAGCCATCTTTTACTATTATATATATATCCTTGAGATTCTTCATGTCTATATATCTGCACAGTAGAAATACATAATAATAATATGGCATGCTACTGTGCATTTCTGCTTAACTCTGAGTTCAGTGACATCTATTGGTAACTTGAAATCCGCTGGAGTAGGAGTATTTATTTCATAGGAATAAATAAGCATGACAAATTGGGTTTTTAGCTTACTGTTTTGCTGATGGTTTGGACCTAGAGTTGGTATAGACCCAATCCAGCCCACCAAGTATTTCTGCAAATAAAATTTTAGTGGGAAAAAACTATGCCCATTCACTTACACATTATCTATGGCTTCTTTCATGTTACAACAGCAGAATTGAGCAGTTACAATTATATGATCTGAAAAGCCTAACATTAACTATCTGGTCCTTTACAAAAGAAAATTGCTCACCTCTAGCCTTAAGAAAATAACCAAGAAAATGTCAAGGGTGCTGATTAAATGTAAAAGCTACTGGGCATGGTGGTACGTAACTGCATTCCTAGCAATTCGAGGGATGCAGACAGGAGGATCATGAGTTCTAGGCCAGAGGCAGCCTGTGTAACTTAGTGAGACCCTGCCTCAAGATAAAAAAATGAAAAGGGGGCTGAGGGCGTAGATCAGTGGTAGAGTGTTTGCAAAGTAAGGGTGAGGCCTAAGGTTTAGCCCCCTGTTGTTTTTAGGTGCTGTCTAGTCAGTGATTCATAGCGACCCTCATAGGGTTTTCAGTGGCTGTTTCAGGATTGTTTCAGGAGTGGATTGCCATGTTCTCCCATAGATCAGTGGTAGAGTGTTTGCAAAGTGTGGGTGAGGCCCTGGGTTCAGCCCCCTAGAACTCCAAAAAAAAGAAAATTTGAGAAAATATCCTTCCAGCATTCAAAAACTATGATCCAGTTCAGCAAAGTCAATCAGGTCATTGACAAATAAATGAAATTCTAACATTTTTGTTATCGTACGTTCTCATTTTCTTCTTATTCTTTAAATGAAAATACCAATATTCATGTTGGTACTATAAGCCAGGTGCTGTGGTGCATACCTATAATCCCAGTGACTCAAGAGGCTGAGGCAAGAGGATTATGAGTTCAAGACCAGGGGCACCCTGTGAAATTTAGCAACGCTCTGTCTCAAAGTAAAAAATAAAAAAGAGTTGGGGGTGCAGCTCAGTGGTAAAGCACTTGCCTAGTATGCACAAGGCCCAATGTTCAACCCCCCAGTATTGCAAATAAATAAATGTTGGTACTGCATTTATTTATCCATTATAGCCATATGATGGCTACGGATAGAAAGGAGAACAAGGCCAAAAAAAAAAGTGTATTATAAGAAGTAATTGGCTAAGTTTGGCATGGTGATCCATGCCTGTAATCCCAGCTACTCAGGAGGCTGAGGCAGGAGGATCATGAGTTTGAGGCCAGCCTAAGCATCGACAACAAACAACATAGTGAGACTTCTATCTCAAAAACAAAATGAATTGGCTAATGGAATTTACAATAAAGAATATTATAAAAACTTTTATTATTTGCAGATTTCTATCAGTAAAACTTATAATCAACACATAAACACTCTGTTTCAGAGACTAAATACTTATTTAGAAGCATATGCATGGAAACAGAATTGTGTGTTGCCTGAAAATGTTTACATTCCCCTCCATTAGAATGTAAGCTCTCTCAAAGTAAGAATTTCTTTTATTCCAGTGCTCAGAAAAGCATGTGACATGTAGCAGGTTCCCAGGCAATACGTGTGTCATGACTGTTTGGGAACTCGTTTTCATGGGTTGACCATCAGACCTTGGTTAGGTTCCCAGCTCTACCATTATTCAGCTTGGCTAATCCTCTTCCCTCACAAGGAGGGTGTGACAATGTACACTGCTGCCCGTCACCTACTGTGTATGTTTCCCCAAAGATGGGAGTTTCCTTCTGACACTCCACCCCTGCCCCACACATACTCCCTGGAGACCCAGCCCTGCTGCTGTCACACATTTCAGTGATGTCACAGCTCCCCTGCCTGGCAGCTTGGGCACCACCATGTGCTGCTCAGCCTGAGTGCTGGCTGAACTCAGAGGGGCAGGGTGTACGCAGTGCCGGGTCCAGTCTTGCTCCTTCAGCCTTTGAGGCCTCACAGCCCCAGCATGAGTCCACCCACAAAGAAGAGGCCCAAGAACAAAGTGGATTCCAAGGTCAGACTTACTGGACCCTGGGTGAGCCCCATAGAAGGGGCCTTTACAGAGAATCCCGCCACACCAAGGGCAGGGGCCTTCCAGCCTAGAAGAAAGGGGAGGGGAAAGGGAAAAGGAAAAGGTGAAGGGAGGTCAGGAGAGTTAAAATGATCTCCCCAGTTCTGCCCCCACACCTTGGTGACACAACTCCCAGTCTAGGGCTGATCAAACCACGCTCAGCCCAATGGAAAGGCATAATGGAGATGGGTTTTTTTGTTTGTTTTTTGAGGTGGGGATCCTCATGTGCTAGCTCCCTCTCCCCTTTCTGTCTCTCAGATGCAAGATGAGAAACTGCAGGATAGGAGAAAGCAGCCTGTCAGCAAACTAATTCATCGGAACCGACTGAAGATGGTGAGATCCTAGCTTAGGGGAGCCTGAGTCCCTGCACAGTGCTGCCCCTGGTTGCCAGGCTGAATGACTCAAAGGAGTCAGCAAACGCAGCCCTGAGCCGAGTTAAGCCAGAGGCAGGGGAGTGGGAGGATACACCAGGAGAGCAGAGGCCTTTATTTTTCTGGTTTCTCACCCCTGGCAGGTATTAAGAAACTTGTCGCTCTTGAAGCTACTCAAGAGCTCGAACCAACGGATCCAAGAACTGCATAGCCTAGCCAGAAGGTGCTGGAATTCAGTGCTTAGAGTTCCAAAGATCCTCCGAATCTCCTCTGGGTGAGCTCTGCTCATGTGTGACCTCCTTGATAGACACAATGGCTGTCTTTTCTGGGAACAGGCATTTTGCTAAGCAATTCTGAGCATGGTCTCATTTTCATAAAGCCTGTGAGATAGATTTTCATTATACCTATTAGGGACTGAGGCTCAAGAGATGGTGATGTAGCTCAGTAAACTGAACTGGTAACTGGCAGAGCAAGGAGTTGAAGTCATTTCTGTCAGAAATCAGGGGTCATAACAGTGATCATAATCGTCCAGTGAGGGGCCTAACTATAACCTGGGGTACCAAGTGACAGGGAGAAGTCACTCCTCCTCCCTCTCCCATCAACCCACCCCTGAGATTCACCTGTAGACCAGCCATTAGAATATCTTGCTGAGGCTCTGTCTCCTATGTCACATCGGAATTTTAAAGACGCTACTATTTGTTAGGTGCCTGCTAAGTGCCAGATACTGTGCTCAGCATTTGCTGAGCATGCTCCTGTTTATTCTTCACAACAATCTAGGAAGACAGCATTATCGCAGTTTTTTTTTTTTCCCCCAGTACTGGGGGTTGAACCCAGGGCCTCATACTTGTATGCTTTGCAAGTGCTGGACCACTGAGCTGCTGCTTCCAGCCCATTTTTTTAGGTTTTTTTTTTTTTTTTTTGAGACAAGGTCTTGCTAAATTATGCAGACTGCCTCTGGTCTCGACCTTGCTATCCTCCTGCCTCCACCTCCCAAGCCACCGGAATTATAGTCATGTGCCACTGCACCTGGCTAGCATTATCGCAGTTTTATAGTTAAGGAAACTTGGGCTCTGAGAGGTTAAATTTCTTACCCCAGTCCAGTTTGTCTGGCTCCAAAGCCTGTGCTCTGCAAGCCAATGCTGCTTTACTGCTTCCTACTTGGCAGAAGTGTAGTAATGATTGTGAGCTTCGCAGAGTGAGCACCCACTCAGCAATGGCCATTACCATCATTGGTATTGGCCATTCTCTTGAGCCCAAGGACTCACCTCTCTGCACACAGCTAGGAAGACTAAGGATGTGCTCAGATGGGGCTTTGCAGGGGCCTGATCTATTACAGACACCACTGGGGAAGTTGCCTTCCAATATGTGATACCTGTTAGCTCCTCCCTAGATTCTTCTGATTTGGCCCCCTAGGTACAGGCAATCAAGAAGCAGACCTGGAAGGATCAGGATCGTGTAGCCCCATAGTTTTCCAATCTTTTTTTTTTTTTAAAGCAAGGGAACTTCTCTCCAAGTACCTGTCCCTAAGCCTCAACTGTGTTGTTGCTGTGTGTGTGGTGGGGTGGTATCTTGCCTTCAACCTGCCTTCCACCCCAGTTCAGGGCATTGGAGACATCTCTTCAGAACCTTAAGGTTTCTGGGAATATAGTTTGAAAGAAACACTGAACAGTTCCACCTCTCAACTGAAGTCCAGAGAGGTAGAAGAGTGAGGACTCTATCTTCTGGTCATGCCTTTCACTTTCCCAAGCTCTCACATCCCTTTATCAAAACTAATCGTACTGTCTACCATCATGCACAGGCCTCTGGGCAGTAGCAAAGTTTCTTTTCAGGCCATCTCTAGTTTTCTTAATAGGCTCCCCTGAGCTGGCTGCCTAGCAACTGTCTCAGGACTAGGCTAGGGGGCTAGGTCCTTCGTACTACTCTGCTGACAACCTTTCCTCTCCTTGCCAGTGATACCAGTATTTGCAATAAAGTGAAACAACCTAATGAAGAGCTCCAGGAGGCTAGGTCCCTTGAGAAGAAACTGGGATCCAAGAAAGTAGAGTCCATAGGGAAACCAGAGGAGATAGGGCCCAAGAAGTGGAAGTCCAAGGTAGAGTCAAAGATAAGGAACAAAGCAAAGGGGTCACCTGCAGCAGTGCCACAGGAAGAAGAGCAGATGGAGCTTGAGGCTCCAAGGACATCAAGGGGTTATGGCCTGAACACTGGAGTCCGGCGCAGGAAACTACATGCTAGGGGCCCCCGAGTTGTCTTCCTGAAGACATACCACTACAGAACTGCCATAGGGGACCAGAAGCAGCTGGATGTAGCTGATCAAATAACCTGGTTTGAGGGGTTGCCCACACGAATTCACCTCCCGGGGCCCCGGGTCATGTGCAGATCTTCCACCCTGCGCTGGGTCAAGCGCTGCTGTACTCGTTTCTGCTATACATCACTTGATATGCCTACGTACCATCCATACAAGGTGGGTGTGATGCCACTCCCAGGCAGGAGTGAGCTGGAGCCCCCCAGCTGGGCCCAGAGCTGGGCCCTAGACTCAGGCTCACAATCTGGAGTCCCAAAGGCAGTGGCTGGCAGTGCTGGGAGGCTCTGCCTTCATGCCCAGAGAGGGGAAGCCACTGACCACATGGCAGGGTAGCAGCTGGGCTGGGGCCTTTCAGGATGCAACTGGGGGCTCTAGGGAAGGAGGGGCACTAGAAGTGTGGGTTCCAAGGTGGGTCATCTCCTTGCCTGGAGCCTCAGGAGGGGTGGGAACTGCTGTGGCTCTGAATCCCACAGGTTTAGAAGGCAAGTTTAGGGGACTCTAAATGTGGGAGAAGGGAAGTGGCCAAGTTGGACTTTGCTGCATCCCATCCCCTCTGAGATCAAATCAGCTCTCCATTTTATTTTAAGTAAGACTTACTCTGAACAGGAAAAAAAAAAAAAAAGAAAGAAAAGAAAGAAAGAAAAGAAAAAGAAAAGGAAGAAAACAGGACTTCAGCCCCTTCATGGGATAACTGAGGTCTCATGAAAACAAGAGCATGACTGGCTCCTGAGATCCATCTTAAAGGGAGGTTTCCTCTTAGGCAGAACTAGCATCTTCAACTTGCCAGACACGTCAGGAACCTGTCTGTGTGCCCGCTCACCAAACAACAGCGCCCCCTGGGGGCAATCTGAACGACTAACACTGAGCTCTTTGCTTGCAGGTGGTGTGACCCTGGATGCCAAGTGAGGTGTAGGGAGAGGGTAGAGATCGCCCAATCAGCTGAATGGAGGGATGGGCGGGAAAATTCACGAGTCTACAAATAAAGTTCCCCATATGGCACCAAAGAATGCTACTGCTGGCCTCTGCCTGTTTGTCTAAGGCTGGGAAATGTTAAGGACAGAGGCCCTGGGTGGAGGTGGGGAGGGAGGGAGGGTGTGTGTGTGTGTGGCGACTTCTGGCATCCCTCACCCATTCGCATGTCCCTAAGGTCAGTCTAGAGCCAGAACAGAGAAGCCTGCTCCTGCCCTGCCCCCAGCCAGCTGGTCTCCTAGTGGTCCTCTCCTCTCTATGAAGTCAGAGAAGAACATTTGTGTTTCCTGGGTGCAAGGCACCTCATAATGGCCCTGCAAGCAAAGGAGATGAGGAAATCACTGCACCTAGATAGCCAGCAATTTGCCCAAGTTCAGTTAGGAAAGGGCAGGAACAAAAACTACCGTAGGTGCCTGGCTGGACACCCCAAAATGGACATCCCGTTTTCCCAAGAAAAGAAAAAGTTGAAAGGAGAGCCTGTCCAGAGTCACTGAGCCAGTGAAGTCCCAGCATCCAGCCCCTCACTGGTTATCAACAGGGTCAAGAAATGGATGTCAGCTGGACATCCAGGTGTGTCCCACCTGGGTTACAGATCACAGAAAATACCAGCCCAGGCAGGGAGTTGGAAGTGGGTCCTTGCTGTTCTAGTGTGACGACCCAAATCCACCCTCAACCGAATCCCTGGTTGGCCCCATCCGGTGGGAGTCACCATCTGTCTTTAGGAGTGATAGGGCCCTGAATATGGGCAGGGATGGGAAAAGGAAAGCTGAGGGAGGTGGGTTTTTTTGGGCTGAAGACCCTCCATATTACCCGGAGACAGGCTGTGCAGAGAAAGGGCCCTCGGGAGTGTGGCAGAGCCATAGAGGGTGCAGAGCCGTTCCAGACGGAGGCAGGGCAGTCATGAGGAGATCCTTTGGGAAACAGGAAGAAGGATGGGAGGTCGACCCCTTACCCCTCTCACTGACACTGATGCTCCCAGCTAGCACTTAGCACAGTAACTGGGCATGGGGCAGGTGAGCAGCCCCTGGGGTCCACAGCCCAGCCTGAGCAGAGCCAGGTGCAGGGAGTACTCTGCAGTGCCCTGCTACTGCTCAGCCCCTGAGAGGCAGTTTGTCCCCCCTAATGCAAGATCCCTACAGAGGACACTGCTGAAAAATACTAGGGGCAATCTAAGTGTGTACTCCCTTCCGTGCATGCCCCCACCCCCATCACTTCCTGTGCATCCTCCTCCCAGTCACCCCCACTACTAGCTTGCACTGAAGACCTGTTCCTTAGCAGTCTCCATGTTGGTTCCCTTGCTGGGCATCATCCATCCCACACACTTTGGAAAAGGACTTTTACTGAGTCTTCCTTCATGACAGCCTCTGTCCCATAAACCTGTTTGTAAACTTCAGTCCTGAGCACATCCTCAATAGGTGGTCAGAGCCGTGTGCCCCCATCCCCACACCAGTGGGGCCTGCCCCAGGCATGGAGCTGGCCAAGAATGGCACCTTCCATTTTGCCCACAGAGAGCAGAATTGAGCTCCAGCTGCCCATAAGGAGGGCACCCAGCACAGGACAGCACGGGATCCAGTATGGCCAGGGGAGCAAGTACTGCAGGTTGTGGGGGTGAGGGACTCCCAGTGGTGCATGCCTTCCAGCCTTATCCCACTTGCCCTGGCATTAATGCTTCTGGCAACCGCCTCTCACAATCCTACAGTTGGGATCTCCCCACTACCTACCTTCCCTTTATTTAATCACTTTGGCCTGAGGCTCTTCTGAGCTCAGTAGCATCCTGATTTGGGGAGAAGTCCACCCAGAAATGGCTCCCTAACCATTAACATGTGAAAAATTAAACTGAATCCGAACTTATATTGAGGAACTCTGATCAAGACACAGGACTTCCATATTTCATGTTTCTAAAATGGGGATACTAATATCCATTTCTGCGGGCTTGAAGCAAATCAGGCTTACACAGGGGAAGCCAGTTTGTGGGGTGTTGAACATGTTTGGCTTTTCCCTAAATTTCCTTCCTGGTTCTGTGCCATAATAAAGCTGAGAGACCACTCTTGGCCCTGTCTTTCACTTATGAGCAGCTACCTAACTGCCCGGGCATGGGGAAGGTGCCATTTAGCTCAGTTGGTAGAGCGCTGCTCTGCAGTCTCTGAGGTCCTGAGTTTGATTCCCAGCCCAACAAAAATGGGAGAAGGATGTGGCAATCCACTCCCTCGGCAATCCCAAAACAATCAACCATTGAAAACCCTATGAGGAATCAGATACGACTCGACGGCACCTAACCACCACCTAACTGCCCACTCTTTAGGGAACTGTTTCCCAGAAACACACACACACACACACACACACACACACACACACACACGAGAGAGAGAGAGAGAGAGAGAGAGAGAGAGAGAGAGAGAGAGAGACCCCGAAACAACAAAAAACTTTTAAGGGTCTGGGATACAGCGAAGTACATGCTTAGCACATGCAACACCCTGTGCTGCATGCGCGCACGCGCGCGCGCGTGCACACACACACACACACACACACACACACACACAGACACAGCCAAAGCTGTGTTCACATTCACAATCTCTTGCTATCTTAGGACCTGGATTCCTGAGACTGTCCAAATTGTCTGGATCAGGTACTCCTCAACTGGAATGTGGAAAGATGGGGCTTTTGCTTTGGATGGGCATTTTGTAAGCTGTGTGGTGTAGGGAAAGTTTAATCCTCACTTTGTCTGCAAAATGGGGAAAACAGTGGTTCCCCTCGCAGTGGATTAAGTGAGAATATATATTAACTGTTCTGCAGGGAGGGCATGGCAGTAAGTGAGAATATATATTAAGTACTCTGCAGGGAGGCATGGCAGATAGGGGCTTAATACTTGGGTGTTGGTACCTATATCGAAAGTTAGCCTACCCCTATCTAACACTAGAAAGTATGTTGGCTCAGAAGAAAGCCATCTCCTCTTCTGTAACATGGGGAAGTGTGTGGGCAGCCTAAAAATTGTAATTTAGCATTGTGGATCACTTCCTGTGTGCCAGGCATTGTGCTAAGTGCTTTACAGTGACATCTCACCGACTCCTCATAATAACTCAAAAAGTACAGTCAAGGAAATACAGATAATCTCCCCACTATACCCCTGAGTTCTACATCCATGAATTCAACCAACTGCAGAAGAAAAAAAAAATTCATCCATGCTGAATATATGCGGAATTTTGTCATTACTCCCTAAAAAATACAGTATAACAATTACATAGCATTTCCATTGTATTAGGTATTGTAGGTACTCCAGATAGTGTCTGACATGTGAGAAAATGTGTGTAGGTTATATGCAAATACTATGCCATTTTATTATATTTAAAATTTTTTTATTTATATACTGTGCCATTTTATATAAGGGACGAGCATCTGCAGAATTTGGTATCCTCAGGGATTCTAAAACCAATCTTCCATGGAAGCTGAGGGATGACTAGAACAAATACTCTCATTTTACAAATGAGGACACTGAGGCAGGATAATATTAAGGAGTTAAGTCTCACAGCTACAATGTGGATTCCAGGCCTTAACCCCACACTCCAGTGCAGCTCTCTTAAGCCTTCCAGCTCTGGACCCCTATAATTCCCACTGATTTCCCTAGGTAGAGGCAGGACAGAGCTCAGCTCCCTCTACTCCCTCCTACCTCAGTGCTGTTTCCATGACCCCTTTACCATCTTCCTATAGAAAACCTCAAGCAAGACCGTGGCCTTTAAGCTCCCAGGACTCCTGTGCCCTGAACTCACCCCAACTCTCCTTGCCCTGGGTCCTGAGAGGCCCTGTCCCTGAGGCATGGCAGTCCTTGGGCTGCAGGTACAGGGCAGTGTTCCACAACTGTACACTGGTTACCCTCTGGGACTGCCAAAAGGAAACCACCCTGATCTGGGAGCCACAGAGGAAGTTCAAGAAATTCACCTTCCAGGTGAGCCTCTTTGAGCTGTGCCCCCTCCCAGCACTTGGGGGTATCTGGAACTTGCTACCCTGCCCCCACATGTCTACCAGTTGCGGTCCTGGTTCCCATTTGGCTGATTTGGCTAGGGCTGCCTAGAATAAGGGGTTAGAGGTGCCCTCTGAGTAAGACATTCCCTTTTCCTTTTCCCATCATCCTTCAGGGTTATAAACGATCCTAAGTACCAACTATGCAATAGTCACCACTTTTTTCTCTAATGGCCCAAGTTCAGGTGGTGGGTGGGATAAATGGAGGTCCAGACATCAGAACCCTAGAAAGTTAAGAGACGTGTCAACTCAATGGGCTGGGAGTAGTTTTTGGATCTAGATGCCATCCTTTATCCTTCGGAAATAAAGGCACCGCCTACATTTCTGCAATCACTAGGAAATCTCTGGTTATATTTACTGTACTGCCTATCCCCTTTCCCTGAAGAGCTAGTAATATTTATAAAGCACTATCCATCCTTAGTATTTAAAACAATACAGTGGGATGAGAGGTATGATTATAAGGTGACAGATTGTGTAACCCATCAAAACTTAACATCCCTAACTACTGACCTCTGCAGAATGAGCTTTTTAACATCACTACCGGAATTTGTAACAAATAACCTTGGATAAGTTCCTTAGTTTCCTCATCTGTAAGGTAATCGTATTTCTCACTTCAAAGGTTGTTGTGAAGATTAAGTGAAAAAGGAGACCTAGAGCCCTTAGCCCACCGTTAGATACCTTTTAAGCACTCACTGAATGTTATGTATTATTAAAGTGGCAACTGCATGTCATTGCTATTGCACAGTCCTCTTTGGAACTCGCCTCTAGAAACTGCTCTTGTTGCTTCAGAAATCATAAAATCTCATGAAATTCACATACTTTTGACTATCAACTGTCGCTCTGTTCAGTCACTTATTAACTTAAAAAAAACAAAAAAACAAACTTCATTCCTCTGGTTTTCAGCAATTTCCAAAAATCAAGTTAACACTCTAGGGACAGAGATTTGTCATCACAGAAAAGCTGCCACAAGCCCTAAAGGGAAATCCTAAAGAGGTGTTCCAACCATAGCTAGAGCAACAGCCAGCACAGCTTATCAAGGGAGAGAGCAGCCGCATATGTGTTCTGAAACTTTTCAAAATAGTCACATGCCTGGGGAGTTTGTGGCATCAGGGGAGAAATCCCCTAACCCAGCTGCTTTTACCTTCTGGACCCTGCAGCCAGGATTACTGTGTCCCATTAGCAAGCTACTTCCTTCCAGCTTGGCCACAGCACTGAGTTACTGAGGTGCTTCACTCTAGCTCTTTCCCAGCGTCCACCCAGGCACATTCACTCTCAGACCATCCTACCCGCCTCAACTCCCTACTCTCCAGGACTGAGAACTACAAAGCTAGACAGGCTCACAAGGGAGACAGCAAAACTCATCTATGTAGCCAGAACCCTGAAAGCTGAAAACTGACAGCTGTCTTGGGCAAGCTGCAGAGAAACCAAAGAAGAACGCTGATGGCTTCAGTGCAGAGGTGGGTCTATAACAGTAGGCTCCTCTGTGCATATCTGGTAGTCACTGGAAAGTGGGAAATAAATGCCGGTTTATCAGAGGCACAGTAGAGGCAGCTGCAAGTGTAGGGGGTGGGTCATAGGAAGTTTTTGTTTTTTTAGGTTTGATTTTTTTGAGACAAGGTTTCACTATATAGCCCAGGGTGGCCTTGAACTTTGATCCTCCTGCCTTAGCCTCCCAAGTAATTAAATTACAGGCATGTGCCACCATGTCTGGTCCAGCACTTAGTATTTTAACCCAATGGAGAAATAACTCTGGGGTCTGGGAAAGGAGAAGGTAGCCTCTTAATTCTTTACAGCTCACTTGTTTGTCTGTGCTCTCTCTCTCAGTCCAAACCATGGCATTAAAAAGTAAGTAGTACAGGCAGAACCGTGGAAAATACTGTATTTATGTACACAGGAAGGACAGCTGCAAGCCCCTCACAGAGGAAACTCCATCCTAAAGGAAAATCTTAGCAGCAAATTCCTATCTCCATCAGCAAGGGATGCTGGGATTCTTCTCTGGGTCCTATGGCCTGCTATGTTGACAGCTGGCAGCAGGGTGGGGACCCAGTAAAAGGAAATGGAAGGAAAGTAGTCAAGCGTTCTTGGGTATACACACACACGTGTTGCAGGGCACAGATTGTGCGTTTTCCTTGTGCCTGATGCCTCCATCTGCCATCCTCTCCCTGACAGCAGCCTAGTACTTTGTACCTACATCTTTTTTGCAGCTATGGACTGGAAATCAAGTGTTTCTCTAAACAGAATCACTGTGGTTTGGCAACACAGCAAAGGTAACAGCTGTCCCAGGGGGATAAGACAGACGGCTAGAAGAGTGGTTTGCTCCAATCAGATATCCTTGATTTCTTTTCCATTTTCAAAACAATATAGGCTGGTGACAGATATGATGGCTCGAGTGACATGGTTCCAAATCTGTTTGACCCTCAAAGAGGTCCCCTTCCTGACCTCCCAGACATCAAAGCTTCAGCGGACAGAGGGCATTCTTGAAGCTGGGATCCTGACCGCTATCTGCCTTCTTGGCAAGGCCTCACTATGTCTCCAACAAAAACTTCACATTTCCAGGGTTCCTCTCAGACCTGGGCTGGACCTCATCTGGAGAGTCTGAGCAGCCCAAGGTGCTGGGGGCCCAAGTGCCAGCAGCATGTCCAAAGGGCCCGATTCTAGACATTGGATTTGGGGGCTGAGTTGAGGGGAATCTCCTTGAGCTCCGTCCGCATGCACAGGTACTCCCCGATGACAGCCATGAGCGCAATGCACACGGCTTGGACCAGCCACCAAGTCAGCGCCGAAGGGAAACGGGAGCTGTAGAACCAGCAGCCCAGGAGGTGAAAGAAATGGACAGTGACAGTGAAATCCAGACACTGCTTCCCTCGCCGGATGAAGTACAGCAGGCCCAGGGCACTGTGGGGAGAGGACAGCAGCGAGTTGTCACTGGGTTGTCCTGGCCTTATATTAGGTTATTCAGGGGCTGGGGATGACAGCATAGCAGTGAGGATGCAAGCAAGATAAATTTGAAGCAAGGCTATAATATTAGAGGCCTAGAGGAACCTCAGAGGTAACATCAAGAGTGGATCAGAGTGAGTAGAAAAAAACAAAAGTATGAGCTTGATGATAACTGTCACTTAAGGAGATGCTACAGATTGGTAGGGCACCCAAAGGCATAGAGGTCCTAAGTAAAGTGGAGAAAAAAAGATAAGCATCTAGGCAAATCTAGAAGGGTATAGCCTGGAATCAATCAATCTTCCCATGATTTAAGAGAAGCCAGAAATCTAGACTTTAAAAAATATAAGAACTTTCAACTAATTGAAAAAGTTTTAAACACCATGGATGGACTAACATCTGTTTAAGCCAAACAGAACATATATGGGAGATAAATTTAGGTCAAAATCAGCCCACAGTTTCCAACCTTCAGTGTAAGGTCAGGAATAATAATAATGTACAGGGTGCTGTTCTAAGTACTTCCTGTGAATTAATTCACTAAATCCTTACAACTATGAGGTAGATAACATTATTAGCCCTACTTTACTGATGAGGAAATTGGGGCTTAGATAGGTTAATTTATCTCAAGTCACCAGACTAGTAGTAAAGCAGAGATTTGAAGCCAAGTTAGTTGGGCCTTGAGCCTGAGATCCCAATCATTATGCTAAACTGCTTCTCAAGAGATAGGCAATGGTCACGAGTGACCTTAGACATTACCTAGTCTGACCTCTATGCAGATAAGGAGTCTGAGGACCAAAGAGGAGGGAAGTAACTCGACCAATGACACAGAGACAGACAAAGAATAGAATCCAGTTATTCTGACTCCCAGTTTAATTCTTTCCTCGCCTCACTGCACATCAGGGAAGTGATCTGAGATGAAAGCTGTTAGGCAGGCAGCACACACAGTGACAGAAGAGCTTTGCACTTATGTCAAAACAGCACAGGAAGGACTCCCATGGCAGAGCCAGTCCCAGAACTAGCTTCTGCCGCCCACTTTACCACTCCCCAGGAACAAGTGCTAGCCTGTGTCATACCCAGATTTAGGGAATGAATCCCAGTGCTAAGACCCCAAAAGCTGGAACGTGAAACTGGTGATACTCACCAGGTGAGGGCGTTGAGGATGAAGGACATCATGGAGAGCCGGCCTGGTGGGGTGGAAAAGCCCAGGATCTAGGGGGAATCACAAATGGAAATGTGCTGGAAGAAGTGACTTGACAGAGCCCCAGGCTCCAGAACCCCAGCAGGCTTCCTAAGGTCCGATCATTCTTCCTACACCACAGAAGACAATACTCGCTTCATCCGTGTGACAGATGATTTCCAATAAGGTACTTTCACATACATCCACTACTGCATCTCATTTGATCCTCATGGCATGTAGGAAGGGATTATTGCTCTTATTTTATGAAGGAGGACAAAAAAGTTCAGAGAATTTAAGTTGCTCAAAGTGATGCGGTAGGTAGACAGCAAGAATAAGGTCTACAAGGGAGTTCAGCAAACTATGGCTCCATAGGCCAGGCACTTGCTTTTGTAAATAAAACTTTTATTAAAACACAGCCCACAACTATTCACAATATATATGGCTGCTTTGGACTACAATGGCAGAGGTGAGTAGTTGGGACCTAAAATATTTACTACCTCACTCTTTCAAAAAAGGTTTGCTGACCCTGGTCTGGAACTCAGGCTGTGTACAATAGATTACTCTTCAACAAAACGCAGGATTTCTACCTGCCCTTCCTAGGAGGGTAAGGTTTCAAAGAGGCTACTACTCAGCACCTGGTGGGTGTGCAACCCCTACTACCCTTGACACTATACTACCAAATTCTAAACATCTGCACCACACAGTCAACTTACAAAGAAAGGCCTTTGACATTCATAATCTCATATTATCCTTTACAAAAACCTTGAAAGGCCTTTATTGTTAGCATAACTACCTCCTTTTGGATAATAACTTGCCCACAGGCAATGTAAAAGAATAAGCAGCAGGAGCAAGGACTCCACCTCATGTCTCCTGGTTCCAGGAACTGTGCTCATTACCATACATCACAGCTGCCTCTCACATGTAAGAACCTCTTATGCCTCCATTAAACTTTATATTTCACTTGGTTATTCCCAGGCCCCTCTGGGCCTTGTAATATTTTACTGAGAGTGACATAGCAGGATTATTCTCACTTTCCAGAAGAGGACAAGGCTCAGAAAGGTGAAGTAAGTTGCCCTCGTTCCCACACCTAGCATGTTTGGGCTTAGACTGGACCCTCAGCACAGGCTCTTTGTACTGCAGTTTATCCCCCTTCTAACGCCAGTCTCATGATTTTGTAGACAAGAAATGCAACATGTGCCCCAAGTCACATGGTAAAGTGGAACTTAAATGGAGCCTGTCTGACCCCAAAGTCCAATGGTATCCTCATGAATGCCCGTTATGCACTCCTCTCCCCAATGTGGCCCCTGAGAATCTGGACACAGAGAAGTGAAGTCACTTTCTCAGGCTCTCAGAAAGGAACTGTATCAGATTTGGGACACAAGCCTGTTTGTTATATCCCCTACGCCCTTTTCTTTGCACTCACCTGCTTCTCTATTCCCAGTCATTCCATTTTGCAGATGGGACAACTGAGGCTTAACAAGGGTGAAATCTCTTTCCCCAGCTGCAAAGCGAGAACGTGATCCGGCTGGATCTAGAGCCCAATAATGTCAGACCACAGTCTACTCGGTGAGGCCAATCCTCCACTTGAGCCAGCCCGAGGCCTTACCTCGGCGTCGAACATCTGATCCAGCGAGGGGCTGCTTCGCACCAGCGCGTCCACCAGGGCCAGCCACAGGCCCAGCGAGCCATAATAGACGGTCTGCATGAGCACGATCTGCGACAGGATCAGCAACGGGTCCCACACGTAACTGCGGAACTGGCCCGCCATGCCGGCCCCCGGGGCCGGGCCGCCACCCGTGCTGCTGTCAGCGCCGTAGCGCCATGGGCCGCGGTCCACGCCACCACCTGCGGGGACACACGCCGAGCCTCAGCCGTCCGGCCGTCGCCTTGGCAACGCCGCCCAGCCGGGGAGGAGGGACTGGGACCCGGGGGCGAGCCCATTCCGCGAGGTGGGGGAGGGCGGAGCGGACAGACCCATTCCCAGAGTGAGGGGAAATCCTGTTCCTCTGGGCCGCGCGGCCCCCGCCACAGGCAACCTCCTCTGGGGTTCACTCACAGGCGACAGGCTCAAGGGTCAAAGCGTCCGAGCGCGGCCCGGCCTCACCAGCAAGCTCCCAAAACAGTGCGGACAGACAGGACCATGGAGGAGAGCCCCACTAGCCTAGAGAGGCAAAGCTCAGGGTACCTGAGGGGCAGCCGCGGCTGCGTGGGAAGGAAGCGTTTCCGGGGACGGCAGCGGAGGGGCGGGGCTGAGGTCGCGCAGGCGCAGTGGGTGCAACCTTTGACTACACCGCGTAGTCCTAGAGGGTACAGGCTGCCGGGAAACAAGCCACGCACATGCGCATTATAAAGGTTGAAGTCCATCGAGGGGAGGCATAAAAGCCGTGGAGCTTAAGTGCCCTCTAGAGGGAGATCGCGGGAAAAAAATGAAAGGTGACTAGGGGAAAGGAAAGCCGGGCAGCCAGAGAGAGAGAAAAATATGTCTAGGAGTTAAGGAGATAATAAATGTTGACTACTTTCAGCTTCTCCCACGTGTTGTGCCAGTGTGTCATACTGTGGAGCTTGCGTGTTGCTGTGATGCTGAAAGCTATGCGACTGGGTATCTCAGATACCAGCAGGGCCATCCATGGTGGACATATTTCAGCTGAGCTTCCAGACCAAGATAGACTAGGGAGAAGGACCCGGCAGCCCACTCTGGAAACAATCAGCCATGGAAAATCCTATGAAAAGTAGAGAAGCATTGCCGAATATAGTGGCGGTCATGGCACAGTGTTGCGTAGTGTTTTGTTCTGTTGTACTTTGGGTCGCTATGAATCGGCCCTGATCCGATGGCATCTCAAAGCAACTACTTTCAGCAAAATTTCCCAGCGTTTTCATCTCCTACTTAGAGTCTAGGATAACTTGTAAAAAAAAAACACAAAAAACCAAAAAACTCGCAGGCTTTTCTACATATTGTTTTTCTAACTGTTCCCATTACACAGATTACTAAAGGCCAGAGAAGAAAAGCAACATACTGTCTGAAAGACATAGAGTTGGTGGCTAAATCAGGATTAGAATTGTTGTTGTTGTTAGGTGCTGTGGTGTCGGTATCCGATTCATAGCGACCCTCATAGGGTTTTCAATGGCTGAGTGTTTCAGGATTGCCTTGGCCCTTCTCCCATTTTTGCGGTGCTGGGAATTGAACTCGGGGCCTCAGAGACTGCAGTGCAGCGCTCTACCCACTGAGCTAAATCCCAGCCCAGGATTAGAATTAAGTGTTTCCAAATACTACAACATTTATTTCACATCTACTGGGTGCTGGGAAGGCTAGAACACATATGAGACTGTTCCTGCATCAGACATGGTAACTATATTAGATCGCAGAGTAATGAGTGTTTTATAATGTGAGTATCCCTTGGAAAGAAGCACAGATTCTGAACTCATAGGTAGGAAAAAATAGTGACCTTGCCTGCTGCCATGATTACCGTATTGCGTTCTCTGAGTCTGAATAGTGGACAGTTGGTAAATATTTACTGAGTGAGTCAAGAACAGAGAAAGGGCAGCAGTGAACCGATGACTCACTTTATTCCTGTCTCAGCAGACCAAAACTCCCCAACTTCATTGATCCTAGGTTCACCCTCTCTGGAGTGGAAGAAGGGAAGTAACTGGTTCTAGGAAAAGAACTTGGGTTTTAGAATGAGTCCTACCACTTGTTAGCTGTGCGGCCAGCAAGCCACTTCCTTCCTTAAACCTCAGCTTCTCTGTTTATGAAACGAGGAGTTGACAAGGTTAACATTTTTCCAACATTTAATCTACCCTCCTCTAATTATTTTTCCCATTAAAAATTTATCAAAGACCCATGTAACTTCCAATCAGAATTTTTGAATAGCATGTGATAGCCATCTTATCACCTTGAATTGATACAATTCCAGACAAAAGTAAAGAAATTTGAGACTATCAATAGTATGTGATTTTCCTTATCATTTGGAAACACTGTAAACAAGTCAATTGGACTTCAGCTTGGGAGTTAAGGTCCAAAGACTTCAAAGGTGCTTTCCAGCTCAACCATTGTTTTAGGCACCTCAATTCAGTTGAACAAATACATATTCAAATTCCTTTGGTCCACTGATTTCTCACATGATCCAGTGCGAGAAAACATCTTCTGTTTATCAAGTGCCTACATAATATTGTTTAATCCTCACAATCCAGGAGGGAAGATATTATCCCCCTTTTTATAGATGAGGAAACTGATACTAGATTTAAACTCAGGACAGCTGACTCCAACCACCAAATTCCATTTCAGAAGACAAGAAACAAAGGGCGGAAGGAGAGAATGAAGTAATCAGGTGGTGCAGTGGAGGGAAGTAGATATGGAACAGTAAATTCTTCCACTCAGGTAACCACAGGATAAGAGATCATAGAGAGATGAGAGGAGGGATATACGAAAAGTGCTAGAGACGTTTGACTGAGTTTCCACAGGCAGCTCTTCCTTCCTTCCAGGTACTGGATTCCGCACCCTTTGCATCACTGTTGGGCCCACTCCACCCCATCTGGTTCCCCACAGGGAAGGCTCTCCCTACCCATTCTGAAATAGAAAACACAAGTACCCTAGAGCTTTTGCATTAGGACTGGCTGGATAACTCAAGTCTGATGTCATTCCTGTAGTTTAGCGCTTGCCTCTGGGAAAATCCCTTGGGCTGGCCAGATCACTACCTGCTGTTTTCTTTTCCCTGCGGAAGTTCAGCTCTTGCTGAGCCCCAGAAATGGACACCATCCTGTGTCTTAATCTGAGCCCAACAAGGAAACCAAGAAGTAGAAAAAAAAAAACAGGCAGCGCCCTTGGCCAGCCTTCTTGGCTCATTTGCAAAATTTGACCACAGGCACCTGGTTCAAACCATAAAGCCTGAGGAATAGTCTCTCACTGACTTGCTCTGTGACCTGGGCAAGTCCATTGCTTGGTCCCGGTATCCCAAACTACAAAATGAAAGGGGCTTCAGCTTCAAACTTTCAAAGGCAATCCATGGCCCTATGCTGTCTGAATCATCTGAGGAGCACATTACCCATTCAGATTTCCTGGCCCTACTGCAAACCTGAGCCTAAATCTCCAAAAGCAGAGCAGAGGAATCTGTGTATGTGGAGATATGTCAGACATGACCTATCCTGACGGCCTTAATGCTCACACTTCAGGCCACCTGTTTTCCGTTTCAGGAGGATGAGTAAAGAGCACCTTCCCTTTAGGGGACAAAATGATGTGGAGTGGGACCAGCTTCAATGTGAAGGGGGAAGACTCTAGCACCTGGAAGGAAAACAGAGCTGCCTGTGGGAACTAAGTCAAACCTTCATATATACATATATAATGTACATATACATATAAAATCCACGTATGTATAGGTAGATATGTTGTTGTTGTTAGGTGTTGTCAAATCAGGTCCAACTCATAGCAACCCTGTGTCTAATAGAATAAAACACTCCCCAGCACTGCACCATGCCTGGCACAATTTCAGCGCTACTCTGCTAAATTCATAGGGTGTTCAATGGCTGATTGTTTCGAGATTGTTTCAAGAGTGGGTTGCCAGGTCCTTCTCTCATTTTTGCAGCGCTGGGGTTCAAACCCAGGGCCATGGAGAGCGCAGAACAGCTCTCTACCAACTGAACTAAACCCCAGCCATGTGCGTGTGTGTGTGTGTGTGTGTGTGTGTGTGTGTGTGTGTGTGTGTGTGTTGTTGAGGATCAAAACAAGGGCTTTGCACACGCTAGACAACACTTTACGACTGAGCTACATCTCTAGCCAAAAATCTGTATATTTAAAGGCAGGCCCAAGGCAGGCATGGTGGTGAATGCATGTAATCCCATCATTTGGGAGGCTGAGGCAGGAGGATGCAAAGTTCCAGTCCAGCCTGGGCTACACAGGCAGACCCTGCCTTAAAACACCAGAAAAAAAATTGCTTCCCAAGTGACTCAGAGGGACAGCCACATTTGGTAACTACAGAAACAAAATGGTGTGTACTTGATTCCAAACCAACTCCTCCATCAAACAGAAATTTTCTCTGTGACCTTGGCACATCCGTGGCTCTCTTTGGGCTTCAGGTGTTTTTTTTTGTTTGTTTGTTTTGTTTTTTGCATCTGTAATATGAGGGGGTTGGACTAGAATAGCTAGTCTCCAAGGGCCATTCCCAGGCTGCCAAGTCTGTGGTTACAAGCTTATGAATGAAATTTAAACTTTAGGTCAGAGGCAACGTGACAAACAGTCACAAATTGGGACAAACTGTCCTTTGGTGGGGGGGAGCGCCTGTGGTCACTTGGTCAATTATGTCACTCACCCTGGGGCTTCAATGTGAATGTGTAAAGGCAGCTCCAACTTGGGTCATTTTCTGATCCATCCTCATAATCCCTTGGGAAATGTTCTCACATAGGTCCATGAGATTTGAGGCTCTGCTTAGATTTGAATCCTGTCTCTTCTACTGTCTTGCTGGATCAACTTAAGGAAGTGGTTTAATCTCCCTCAGTCTCATTGGTTTTCTCTTCTATAAAATGGGCATCTGACTAGCACCCATATCATGGGCTGTTCTGAGGAGCAAATGTGTGCTTAGCCCACTGCCTGGTAGGCAGTTGATACTGTGTAAGCATTAGTGATATTAATTATTGTTATTATTTCATCCCTTGGAATGTAGGATTGGAAATATCTGACCTCTCGGATTTACAGTAAAGATCTTACTAGATATTACACATAGTGAGCATGGTGTCTGGCACATGGTAGGAGCTCCAGAAGTGTGGTTCCTCATCTTCCTAATCCCATCCCAACTCCCAAGATTCCCAGCTTTCTCACTTCCTCCCTTCTTCTTCACATAGATTGCTTTACTGCCCTGTTCACATTTCCTTTCAGGGAATAGTTAATGAAAGACCTTCTGCAAAGACATATTTCAGGGACAGGTTATGCAACTCTGTGGTCATACTTTTTGGAAACTCCACGTGGGAGGCTTGCATTTGGCTGCCTATTCTCTTGAACTCTCTTGGACTCTGGCCAGTGAGTTCCTCTCTTAGAAAGGAAACTAGAAAGAGAAGGGGGGGCGGAACTCATTGGCTGCCTATTTTCTCCTCCTGACTGAAGAACACTTTGTTACCCAGACTGCCTTAAGGGCTGCGTGTGTGTCTGTGTTTGAGGAAGAACATTTGCTGAGCACCTACTATATGCTAGACATTTATGTTATCTCATCTAATCCTTATTTAATTTCTAAAACAAGCCTGTGAGTTGTAAATACTATTAATAGTCCTTCTTAGCAGATAAGGAACCTGGGGCTCAGAGAAGGGGCACTATTTACCCAAGGCCACACTCCCAGTGAGTGGTAGAGCTAAACTCCAAATCAGTCTGGCTCTACACACTACTTCTTGATAAAATGCACTGGACATGCATTACAGTTTACGTAAAGCTTTTGCCTACATAGTTTCATCTTTCTGTCCCAAGGGCCTCAGGAAGGTAGTAGGCACAAACATTTCTGCCATTTTACAGAGCAGGTAACTGAGGTTCAGAGGAGGAAGTGACTCTGAATCAGCTGGACTGTGGTGGGTCTTGTCAGCAAGATGATCTAAATTAAGAAACACAGCGCTGGAGGTGTTGTTTAGTGATAGAGCACTTGCCTAATAAGCATAAGGCCCAGGCTGGATCCCCAAAAATATAAATAAATAAATAAATAAATAAATAAATAAATAACAGCCAGACGATCTGTCAATAATTTAAGCTTGAGAAAAACAGAGCATGTTCTTCCCTTTTGGTTTTCTATCTCAAGTTCTTTGCACGTCATTATAATATTTGATTTTGTCTTCTCAAGCTGCCCTTTGAGATCTTCTGTTTAGGTCTTTAACTTCATTTTGTCTTCCTTTTGCTTTAGCTGCTTGATGTTCAAGGGCAAGTTTCGGAGTCTGTTTTGACATGTAACTTGGTCTTTTCTTTTTTTCTTGTCTTTTAATAACCTTTTGCTTTCCTCATGAATTATGTCTTTTATGTCATGCCACAACTCGTCAGGTCTTCTATCATTAGTGTCTAACACATCAAACCTGTTCTTGTGATGGGCTCTGAACTCAGGTGGGATATACTCAAGGTCATACCTTGGCTCTCGTACACTTGTTCTAATTTTCTTCAGTTTCAGTTTGAACCTACATATGAGCAGTTGGTGGTCTGATCCACAATCAGCATCTGGTCTTTTTCTGACATTTGATATTGAGCTTTCCATCAGCTCTTCCACAAATGTAGTCAATTCGGTTCCTGTATGTTCAATCTGGTGAATTCCATGTGTATAGTCACCATTTATGTGGTTAAAAAATGTATTTGCCAGCCAGGCACAGTAGTGCAAGCCTGTAATCCCAGTGATTTGGGAGGCAGAGGCAGGAGGATTGCAAGTTCGAGACCAGAGGCAGTCTGTGTAATTTAGTGAGACCATCTCAAAAAGTAAAAAAATGGGTTGAGGGTACAGCTCAGAGGTACAGTAATTGCAAAGCATGCAAGTGTGAGGTCCTGGGTTCAACTTCTCTTGTGGAAAAAAAATGATTTTGCAATGAAAATGTTGTTGGTCTTACAAAATTCTCATGAGATCTCCAGCATCGTTTCTGTCACCAAGTCCATATTTTCCAACTAGTGAGCCTTCTTCTTTGTTTCCAACTTTTGCATTCCAGTCACCAGTAATTATCAGTGTGTCCTGGTTGCATATTCCATCAGTTTCAGGCTGTAAAAGCTGGTAAAAAAAAAAAACTTCCACTTCTTCATTTGTGGTCTTAGTGGTGGGTACATAAATTTGCCTAATAGTCATATTAACTGGCCTTCCTTGTAGGCATATGGATATTATTCTATCACTGATAGCATTGTATTTCAGGACAGATCTTGAGATGTCTTTTTGATGATGAATGCAATCCCATTTCTCTTTAATCTGTCATTCGTGGCATAGTAGACCATATGACTATCTGATTCAAAATGGCCCATTTTATCTCACTGATGCCTGGAATGTTGATGTTTATATGCTCTACTTCCCTTTTGATGATTCTAATTTCCCAAGATTCATACTACGTTTATTCCACATTCTAATTAGTAATGCATGTTTATAGTTATTTCTTCTTATTTTGAATCATACCACATCAGCAAATGGAGGTCCCTGGGACTTTACTCCATTCCTGTCATTAAAGTTGACTCTACTTTGAGGAGGCAACTCTTTCCCAGTTGTCTTTTGAATGCCTTAAAAAATTCAAGCCTCAAGTGGCAATAGTGAAGGATTCTATGGGGAAAATATTAAATGACACAGGAAACAACAAAAGAAGATGGATAGAATACACAGAGTCATTATACAAAAAAGAATTGGTGTACAACCAACCATTTCAAGAGATTGCATTTGATCAGGAAACAATGGTGCTAAAGGATGAAGTGGAAGCTGCCTTGAAGGAATTGGCAAAACATAAGGCTCCAGGAATTGATGGAATACCAATAGAGATGTTTCAACAAACAGATGCAGCACTGGAGGTGCTATTATTTGCTACGAGTCAGGCATACCTTTGTCTTCAATGTAACATCTTTATTTTTCAACACTTTAAAGAGGTCTTTTGCAACAGTTTTCCCCAAAGCAATGTGTCTTTTGATTTCTGGGCTGTTGCTTAGGTGGGTGTTGATTGTAGAAACAAGTGAAGCAAAATCTTGGACAGCCTCAATATTTCTCCATTTATCATGAAGTTGTGTACTGATCCAGTTGTGAGAATTTTTCTTTTGTTGATATTGAGACACAATCCATACTGAAGGGTGTGTTCTTTGATCTTCAGCAGCAGCACTGGAGGTGTTATTATTTGTGCCAAGAGATTTGGATAACAGCTACCTTGCCCATTGATCAGAAGAGATCCATATTTGTGCCTATTCCCAAGAAAGGGGATCCAACTGAATGTGGAAATTATTGAAAGATATCATTACTATCACATGCAAGTAAAATTGTGCTAAAGATTACTCAAAAGCAACCACACAGTATATAGACAGGGGACTGCCAGAAAAATCAAGCCAAATTCAGAAGAGGGCGTGGAACCAGGGTCATGATTACTGATGTCAGATGAGTATTAGCCTAAAGTAGAGAATACCAAAAAGATATCTGTCTATGTTTTATTGATGATGCAAAGACATTTGACTGTGTAGATCATAACAAGTTATGGATAACTTTGCAAAAACTGGGAATACCAGAGCATTTAATTTTACTCATGAGGAATCTGTACATGAACCAGGAAGCAGTCAGTAGAAAAGAACAAGAAAACACTGCATGGTTTAAGGTAAGGAAAGGTGTGAGTCAGGGCTCATACCTTTCACCCTATCTCTTCAAACTCTATGCTGAGCAAAATCCGAGAAGCTGGACTTTATAAAGAAGAACATGTCATCGTGATTGGAGGAAGACTCATTAACAACCTATATTAGGCAGATGGCACAACTCTGCTTGCTGAAAAGTGAAGAGGATTTGAAATATTTACTGATGAAGATCAAAGAACACACCCTTCAGTATGAATTGTGTCTCAATGTCAACAAAAGAATAATTCTCACAACTGGATCAGTACACAACTTCATGATAAATGGAGAAAGATTGAGGCTGTCCAAGATTTTGCTTCACTTGTTTCTACAATCAGCACCCACCGAAGCAACTGTCCAGAAATCAAAAGACACATTGCTTTGGGGAAAACTGTTGCAAAAGATCTCTTTAAAGTGTTGAAAAATAAAGATGTTACATTGAAGATAAAGGTACGCCTGATTCATCCAATACTATTTTCAGTTGCATCATATGCTTGTGAAGGCTGAATAAGGGAGACAGGAGAAAAATTGATGCTTTTGAATTATGGTGCTGGTGATGAGTATTGAATATACCATGTACTGCCAAAAGAGCCAACAGATCTGTCCTAGAAGAAGTGCAACTAGAGTGCTCCTTGGCAACAAGATGGCTAGACTGTGTCTTAGTCATTTTGGACATGTTGTCTGGAGGGACCAGTCCCTGGAGAAGGATATCATGTTTGGGACAGTGGCAGGTTAACAATAACAAAAAAGGGAAGCCCTTCAACTAGACGGATTGACACAGTGTCTGCAATAATAAGCTTAAACATAAAAAGATCATGTGCCTGGCACAGAGTCGTGGAGTGTTTCATTCTGTTGTACGTAGGGTCACTATGAGTCGACCACCACCCCAGTTTATTTTTCTTTTTATTTTGAGGCAAAGTCTCACTAAGTTACAGAGGCTACCTCTGGCCTCAAATTTGCTATTCTCCTGCCTCTGCCTCCCAAGTCGCTGGGATGACAAGTGTGCACCACAGTGCCCAGTTTAGTTTAATTCTTAACTGAGTCATATGCTCAACTCTGTCCCTACCTAGGAATTATTCTTTCCTCTGAACTTGAATGACTCAGGGATTTGTTAAGAGGAAGATTTCTTCACCTTCCTTTTCATCATCAGTCATTCATTTGATAAATATTCATTGAGTATTTACCATATGCCAGGAACTGATCCAGATGGCATGCATATTAGTGAATAAAGTGAATAAAGAGAAAAACTCTTGTCCTCATGGAAAAGATAGCTAGGAGACAAGTCAATCAACAATGTAACATTTAATATCAAGCAATGAGAAATGCTACGAAGAAAAATGAGGGCAAGGGGGTCGAGAAGGAGAGATGATGGAGGGGCAGCAATGACATTTAGCAAAGACCTGTCTGAAGAGGTGGAATTTAAGCAGAGACCTGACTGAAGTGAAGAGTAGAGCCACTGAATATCTGAGAAGAACATTCTGGAATAGAGAACTCCAATGCAAAACCCTGAGGCAGGAATGAGATTGGCATTTTCACTGGCAAGGAGGCCAGTGTGGCAAGAACTGAGTCGGCCAAGGGAAAAGTAGAGGCTAAGGCCAACAGCCCACGCCCAACCATGTCCAGCTTATGGTTCTTTATCAACTTACCACATCCCTGGGAGATGAGTGCAGGGGACGGAGTTGGAGGGAATATGTGAGGAGGAGGCAGTGGGGGAGGAGATTCATTCATTTGTTCACCTCATGCAACAAATATTTATTGAGTGCTTGCTTATGTAGCTGGCACTGTGCTAGGCTGTGGGTATGCAGCATGATGCAAAACAGAAATGGTCCCTCCTCTCAAGGAGTTTATAGTCTAGTAGAAGAGATGTACAATAAGCAAGAGAGTAAATAAGTAATGTGCGTGCGTGCGTGCGTGCGTGCGTGTGTGTGTGTGTGTGTGTGTGAAGGGAGCTATGAAAAGATTTTCAACTGAATCCTGAAAGTTGAGTAGCATGAGCTACGGCCAGGACTGGTTAGGCAAAGGAGAATATGTTGCTAACAGCCTTGTTGTTGTTGTTGTTGTTGTTCGATGCTATTGAGTTGGTGTCTGACTCATAGCAATCCTACGTAAAACAGGTGAAACACTATTGTCAGTGCTTCTCTTCTGTTCATAGGGATTTCAATGCTGATTGTTTTTGGGAGTGGGTTGCCGGGTCCTTCTCCCAAGCCTACAGCACCTGGGGTTCCCAGGTGGTCTCCCATCCAAGCTCAAACCAGGCCCAGCCCTGCTTAGCTTCTGAGATCTGACAGGATCAGACACCACAGTGGTACAGCTGCAGGAAGCTAACAGCAGAAGTGTCATTAAATGATGGTCCTCATTTATTACAGAAGAAAACAGAGACCTGAGACGTGGGAAGTGAATCATAATGGATACACATAAGAAAAATGACAGGCAGGCTTTGGTCTGTGGAGTTTGTCTCTCTCTCTCTCTCTCTCTTTCTCTCTCTCTCTCTCTCTCTTTCTTTCTTTTCTTTCTTTTTTATTTTTGCACTGAGCATCAAACTCAGGGCCTTGAGCATGCTAGTCAAGTGCTCTACCTTTGAGTTACACTCCAGCCCCTCAGTCTGTGTTTTTTACCTCATTGCTCTGTGACTGTCCTGCTGTACCAAAAACCCCTGCTGTTTGCAAAGAGTCAATCCCATTTCTCGGGAATCTGGAACATAGGGGCCCTGCCTCCACCTTGATCAGATGTTGGATTACAGAAGAGGACTATAAGGGAGCAGGGAAAGCCAGGAGGAGAAGGAAACCTCAGCTAAATAGTCCAAAGTGTCCTGCCCTCCAGCCCCAGGAGCTGTGGCACGTAAATCAAATAGCACTGTGCCTATCTCATAGTAAGTGCCCAGATGATGGTCTCTATCAAACACTCAGGGCCAGGAGGGTGTTTTGACCCATGGGTTTCTAGTCCAGGGCTATAAACCCATGGGTCGGCGTTCCTTCATTTTTCTTCCTTCCTTCCTTTCTTTCTTTCTTTCTTTCTTTCTTTCTTTCTTTCTTTCTTTCTTTCTTTCTTTCTTTCTTTGCTTCTTTCCTTCCTTCCTTCCTTCCTTCTTTTTCCTTTCCTTCTTTCTTCTTCTTCCTCCTCTCCTCCTCCTCCTCCTCCTTCTTCTCTTTCTCCTTCTCCTTTGCCTTCTTCCATTTTCTCCTGTTACTGAGGAGCTGAACCCAGAGCCTCACATATCTCACACATGCTAGGCAAGTGTTCCACCACTGTGCAGCACTTTGGTACCTTTTCTCTTTCTTTTTTTTCTTTTCTTTTCTCTTCTATTCTTTTCTCCTCTCTCTCTCTCTCTCTCTCTCTCTCTCTCTCTCTTTCTTTTCTTTCTTTCTTTCTCTCTGAGATAGAGTCTTGCTGTATAGCCTAGATTGGCCTCAAACTGTGTTGATCCACCTGCTTCACCCTCCCAACTGCTGGGATTATGGGTGTGTGCCATCATGCCTGGCTTTATTTTTTTGAGACAGGGTTTTGCTAAATTGCACAGGCTGCATGTAGCCTTGAATTCACAATTCTCCTGCTTCAACCTCCTGAGTTGCTGGGATCACAGGCATGAGCCATGGTGCCTAGCAGGATTGGGGTTTCATTGAAGCTTTGTCAGCCAGGACATCTCCTTGAAACTTTCTGAACTGCAGTTGCCTCAGGTGTAATATGGTTGTAATAGCAACAATCTTGGGTGCTCCTGGGCCCTTTAGGGGCAAATACTTGCAATAATATAGATAAATTTTCTTCAAACAGCTACATAGCATGCTTTAAATGGTAGGAATTGTTATCATCTATGCCTTTCTCCAACTGTCACCTGTAGTGGACTGGAGAAGAAGTATGAGCTTAGTGTGCAGGAGGCTTTCAAGGACACGTTTTTCAATCTATTTTCCAGCTTCTTCCTCCCTGCTCCTTTGAAGACAGGAAAGCTCAAAAATGATTTTGTGGGGAGAACAGGAATCAGGGCTATAGGCTCAATGAGACAGCAGGGAAAGGCAGACAGAACCAAAGAAATCTGAGGTCAAATCCTGTACTTGTCAGCTTTTGCTGCATAACAAATAGCCCTCAAATCTCAGTGGCAAACAGCATCAGCACACATTTATCAGTTATGGGTTTTCAGGACAGCTGAGGCAGCTTTTTTACAGCTTTGTTGTCATTTCTCCTTTCTCAGCCTAAGAGATAGCATTACTAACTTCACAGAGCCAGGGTGAGGAGGATATCCAACATTCCCTTTTAACTAACCATATCTTCTACTCAGGCTACATTGAAAAGTAAAAGATGTTCACCTTAGGCCAACTAATAATGCAGAAAATGGTCTGCTCTACAGGTGTCACTTTCAGAACAATGAAGGCCATAGGCCAAGTTGATGAGACTGGCCCATATCCAAATTTAGACTAGAAGAGAGACCCCATAAGTAAATAAAATGGAAAGAAGGACATATCCAGGAAGAAAGAAAAGACACTCTCAAATAAAGACCATGGAGGGTTGAAGATTTGGAGATAATAGTGGCACACATCTGCAATCCCAGCATTCAAAAGCTGAGGCAGGAGGATCAAGAATTTGAGACTAGCCTGGGCCACATAGCAAGACTCTGTCTCAAAATATAAAACACACAACAACAACAACAAACTGGAGATAAGTCTGGCAGCCAGTGGAATCACCTCAATTGTTGATGTTTTCCTTTCAGTTTTAGTTTTTGGCTTGCCGGATCCTCCTAGTGACTCCTAAGTTTCTTTTTCTTAAGGAGTTCTGAGTGAGGCAAGTTTCCGCACAATTGCAAGAGCTGGGCTAAGACTGAGAAGATACATATAAAGTTGCCAGTGCAGGGGGTAGCATACAGTAGATCCTTAGTCTGCATAACTGGAGGCAATTATCCACTACTCATGGAACTTCTTAAGAGCAAGGACTGTCTTTTTCATCAGGGTTTATCAAAAGCTTTCTCACATACCAGGTGTTCATCAGATGTTGTTGGATAAGTGACCAAATGAATGAATTGCTATGTCTGAGCCTCTAAAGAGAAACAGCCAAATGGCATTCATTAAATTATATATACAGTGGGTTTTTTTATTATTATTTTTCTGTGCTGAAGATTAAACCCAGGGCTTTGTACATGCTAGGCAAGTACTTTACCACTGAGCTACTCCTCCTCCACAATCCAACAAATTATTGCTATCAACCTGTGCCACACATGGGGCCATATGCTAGGGATACATCCACAAACAAGCCAATGTCCCTGTCCCCATGAAATGTGCACCTGGTGGGAGAAACCAACAAAAACCAGAAAAAGAATAAATACATGACGTAAGGTAAGGCAAATGTTATGAGAAAAAAATTAAGCAAAGCAAACAGAGCAATTGGAGGGGTTATTTTCAGAGTTCTTCAAAATATCTCCAGTGGATGCTGACTCACCATGTGGACCTCGGTTTGCCTATCTTACAATGCAGGTACTGTTGTACTGAATGGTCTGGGAGGACCCTTCTGACTTGAGTGTTTCCAGTTTCTGTGGTTATGCAAGGTGGTGGCTAGACATTCCATGGGCTGTGGAAAGTCCAGGCTGTCACTACCTGGAACTGGAGAGAGATTTGCATGGATGAGGAAGACCAGAAAGGGTTGGCACCATTTTGGAAGAGAGAAGTCCACCACTCAGTCCCTTACTTGTTCTGAAAATGGTGTTATAATTACCTATTCACTGTGTGATAGGTGCTACTGGTGGGGGGCGGGGAGATAACTCAAGATTCTTACATGGGAGACCCCTTTGATCATAAAAACAGGTAACATTTATATACTAAGCACCATACTGTCTTACAATATTCAGAATTACAATGAATGGAAGAAATGAGGCCATTGAAGCACAGAGAGGTTAAAGTATCTTGCTCCAGGTCACACAGCCAGGATTGCAGCACAGATCTCTGACTCTGAAGCCTATGCTCTTAACCCCTGACAAATATGAGCGAGGAAGGATTACTTACCCAAAGAGAGACACAGGGAGCACCGGAAGTCTCAGAGGGAGAGATGAAAGGCTAGAAGGTGATGGATTCCAAGGCTTCCAGAAGAAGCGGGCATTTAAAGAAAAGCTGGCTTGTAGTATGTTGTGCTTGGTGTCTCTATTTGGCCGAGGTATGCACCCAGCCTCAGTTAATTGTAGCCAAGGAGTTCTGAGAAAAGGGGGAAGAATATCTTTAATTCCTTTTTGAGCTCTACGGGATGGGGCTGGCTGACCATACTCTAAATCACTTTCATTTTCTTGAAAAGAAACTAGGGGGAGGATATAAAGTGTGTGTGTCATGACATCCTTTGGACTCACTCCATTCCTTGTACTCACTCCATCTCAGGGATAGAAAATTTACAAAAAGGTAGAGGAAGCCAACGTAGGTGAGTAGGTCCTATGTGCCTGGCCACTTCACCTCATTTCTTTCTCCTAATTATCTCAAGAGAGAATTACAAACTTTCCTCTGACTGGCATTTCCTAGACCTAGGATTTTAATCAAGAACTTCTGCCCCTAAAAACTATGTAGGTTTCTTTGTTGGCTGGTTTATCTGTTTTTTGTTCGTTTGTTGTTATTTGGTTTTATTACTTCAGTTCCTTGAAGGAAATTGGGGACTTGAATACAGTACTACAAATCTTGACTATTGTATTTTGTTTTTGTTTTCCAGAAGCCAAGGAAGAACCCAACAGAATTTCTCAAGGAACCTCAGGTTTTGGCCAAATTGTTTTTAAACCTTTGAGGGTTAGACGACTTCTTCTTCTTCTTCTTCTTCTTCTTCTTCTTCTTCTTCTTCTTCTTCTTCTTCTTCTTCTTCTTCTTTTCTTTTTATCCCCAATACTAGGGGGTTGAACCCAGGGCCTTGTGCTTTGCTAGCACTCTTACCACTGAGCTGCACTCCCAGTCCCTTTTTTACTTTTTATCTGGAAACAGGGTCTCATTAAGTTTCGAAGGCTGCCTCCAGCCTTAATTGTGATCCTACTGTCTCTGCCTCCTCAGTCATGGAAATTATGGGTGTGTGCCACTACACACATTGAGGGTAAGGACTTCTTTGCAGAATTAAAGACAAAATTGGAAGTCTCTTGGCCCAAAATACTCTACAGGAATGCTGACCATTTATGTATCTCCCTACACCTAATCCAAGGAGCCCAGGTCAAAAACCCATAAATTCATGGATAACTATATTCAAACACGTTGCATCCCTTTAGAGAGATTCTCAGAACTTGGAGAAGCAGAAATTACTTCCTTAATTCCAGGGGAGTGCGCTAGTTTTGTAGAAGAACTTCCACTAACTATAAACTAGCCATTTTCAGGTAGTATTCTCTTTAAATTTTTATTTTTAAACCATCCACTCCTTGGCACATTTTTTAGTTTATAGCTAAAGGTATTTTGAGCATATTATAAATTCATACATTTAAAAATAAAATGGTTACATCATTCTTTTAAACATCTAGTAGAATTAAATGCCTTAGCAATGTGATACCTTAACCATACCTTTAAAAATACATGACCAGACTCTAAGAGTCAAAAAGTTTGTATCATTCCTTTTCCTATTTGAAATGAAATTTCTACTTCACATTTTACCATAAAATTTCATCATAAATTTTTATATTAACAAGCTTATTGATAACTGTTTATTTATTTATTTATTTATTTGCTTATTTTTGAGACCGGGTCTTGCTATGTAGCCCAGACTGGGCTCAAACTCAAAATTCTTTTGTCTCAGCCTCCTGAATGCTGGGATTGGGTGTGGGCCACCACACCTGACTATTATTTTGTTTTCTATGGCCATAAGACTAGGTATTACAGTTTACAACTATTGTTAGGATGCAATTGATAAAAACAACATAATTATATTACAATTTTAAAAACTATCATTTAAACATGTTGATTAAGGTAGAACGGACATGAAATAAAACACAGAAGTTTAAAATGTACAATTTGATATAAGTATGCAATCATGAAACCAGTCCTAACAAGTTTGATTAATAATTATTAAACAAAAAGTAAAATTTTGTTGGAAATGCTTATCTTAATGAGATGGATAGGGCAATTTTTTTCTCCTCAATTAGATCACTTAAACCTGGATGAATATTGCTTATGCTAGAATAGGATAGGTTTTAGCAATAATTTTATTCCCATTTTCAGTTTTTATAAATGTCAAACATTGGTGTGTTAGAGCTAGTAATACTGGCCATGAGAGTCCATTTTCAGGAATTTTGTGAGCCAATTCTTAAACATAACTATCGCTAAATTTAAATTACATAAACTTATAATTAAATTATGCCTGCAGTGGTAGCCCTGTGGCATCCGGTCCCGTCAGATCTCAGAAGCTAAGCAGGGTCAGGCCTGGTTAGTACCTGGATGGGAGACCGCCTGGGAACACCAGAAGCTGTAGGCTTGGGAGAAGGAACTGGCAACCCCCTCCCAAAAATCAATCTGCCATTGAAAACCCTATGAACAGCAGAGAAGCACTGACAATAGTGTTTCCCCTGTTGTACAGAGGGTCACTATGAGTCGGATACCGACTCGACGGCACCTAACAACAACAACAACAATAATTAAATTATATTAAAAACAAAGAAGGAGTCGGGCACCATAGTGCACACCTGTAATCCCAGCCACCGAGAAAGGTGAGGCAGGAGAATTGTCATTTTGAGGGCAGAGGCAGCCTGTGCAATTTAGCAAGACCTTATCTTAAAGAATAAAAAATGGAGTTGGTGGTGGAGCTTAGTGGTAGAGCACTTGCCTAGCATGTGCAAAGGCCTAAATTCAATCCCCCAGTACTGCAAAATAAACAAAAGAAAAAATAAAACAAACACAAAACCAAAGAAAACCTGCTGATACAGCTAAGTGGTAGAGAGCCCCAGGTTCAATCCCTAGCACCGCATAAACACATATAAATGCAAAGAAAATAAGCTCTCAAAACTCATCACTTTCTAATTCTCTCACTACACTTTATTATCTCTGCTCTTAAGATTATGTATACCTACTTTATTTGTGTAGTAGAAACACCGTTGATCTCTCAACTCCATGGTAAGTAAAATCTCACCAGTAGCTTGAAATCAGCCATGGTAGGAATATTTACATCACAGAAATTGGCAAATGGCACAAATTAGCATTCTCACCTCTCTTGATCTGTCATCAAGTATTTACTAGCACACTGCTGGACTGGCTGTAAGTGCTGAGAAATTTCCACTTAAATAAGTTGTTTGGAACTGAAGGAGTTTTGTTATAGCAATGTGATGACAGATAACTAAAGTCACAGTGATCTATCATCAAAAATTATTTCTAAAGATCTACCTACTGACAACTAGATTAGGTCCTTCTTTGGGTCTGTGGAAAGTGAAGATTGTAAACCATTTTATTTGCCAGAGGTTTTCTTATTCTGGAATGAGATTTATTCCTGTTCTCAGTTTCCAAATGGTAGGGAAGCATGTTAAGAATAACAGAAAATAATTGCTCACTATTAAGTCCACAGGAAAAATATGGGCAGTATTTGAAACTTGTTTTACTCTCAAGGGTCTCTGCCACAAGAGACTTTTATTCTTGGGTAATAATCAAGGAGTAGAGGAAGGGAAGTCAAGGAGCAGAGCTGGTGCTGGGAGGCACTGGGGGCCTGTAATTGCAGCTACTCTGGAGGCTGAGGTGGGAGGATCATGAGTTGGAGGCCAGCCTGGGAAGGAGGAGGGGCGGGAGGGAAGACATTTCCACCACCTCTCAGTATATAAATTCATAGTATGTCCATAGAGACAGAAAGCCCTAGTTCTAAAGCATGTTATACCCTTTCAATCATATGTCTTTATGTCAGGAAGAGACAGAGCTAGGATCTTTGGTACTTTGATTAATCATCATAGGATGTTCCTCTCTAACTCTCGAATAATTTCAACAGTTCTTGTGCTTGGGATCCAGAGATTTTTACCATCCCCCCATGCACTGTTAGGGGGATGCAGGATAAGAAGGACAAAAAACTTTCTTTTATACAGACTTTCTTTTTCAGCAGTGGGGAGTTGAACCCAAGGCCTCACACATGCTTTGCAAGCGCTCTAACACTGAGCTGCACCTCCATCCCTTTTATTATTTGTTTATTTTGAGACAGGATCTCACTAAGTAGGCTGCCTCTGGCCTTGAACTTGTGATCCTCCTGCTTCTGCCCCCTGAGTCACTAGTATGAGAGGCATGTGCCATTGAGCCTGATGCTGGAAGCTGACTTGAGAATAGAGGTAAATTTGCAGACCAGTTTTTAGAGAGATCAAACTTTTGAGGAAGTACCTAATCTGAAAAATGAATCCCTTAAAACAAGAGGTCAGCTACCTTGAGACTAAAGCCTGCTGCCGATGGCCTATTTTTATTCAGCCCACTGCCAAGATTGATTTTTACATTTTTAAATAGCAAAGAAAAATGGTTAAAAGAATATTTCATGACACGTGAAAATTATACAAAATTCAGATTTAGTGTCCACAAATCATGTGTTAGCACACAGGCACGCTCGTTCCTGTAAGTCTTTATGACCGTTTGAGCTGTGAGGTGAAAATGTGAATAGTTGCGATAGAGATCACAAGGCTTGGAAAGTCTGAAATTTAACTCTTTGCAAAAAGCTTGTTGATGCCTGTTTTAAAACTACCTGTACCACGTCCCATTTGGAAAATCTTCCGAAACCTCAGAAGGGAGCGGACCTGGTTTGAAGGCAGGTTTAAAAGGAAGGGTCTTGGTCAAGACCCTTTCTGTTTCTGGGCCTCAGTTTCCCCAACTATAAAGTGGGGTTAGACACTGATCTCTGTGAGCCTGCCTCACGGAGGATTAAATAAGTAAAATGGGCTGGAGCTACCGGAGGACAGGACCTGTTGTCACCTCGGAGCTGGCCGGCGCACACTGGGCGTGTTCCCCGGGGTTTCCAGCCGCGCAGGCCGGCTCTGCGCCCCGCAGGCCCAGCTTTCCCTGGGGAATTCCGGGCGGGGTGCGGGCTGCGCTCGGCGGGGGCGGGCCTGGGCGGGGCCGCCGCCTATAAGACAGGCTGGGCGCCCGCCCTGGGCCACTCGCCGCAGCCCCGCGCGACCTTTCAGCCTTGCGGTACCATGGCGCCCTCCCCGCTGCTCGCGTCTCTGCTGCTGCTGCTCTTCGTGGGCGTCCCCGCCGCCGCCGCTGAGTCGGTAGGTGCTTGGAGGTGTCTTGTTGCGGGTGGCGGGCTGGGGCCTCCTTTGTTCCTGAGGATCTGGGATCGGGGTGGGGTGGGGGGCTCAGTGGGTCGCGTCTCCCCAACCTCACGCCAAGGCCGGCGCAACTTTCTTGGAAACTTTGCTCCAGAGTCGCAGGGAGGCTCGCGCCTGGCGGCTCCGAGCGCCGCGCGCCTCCAGCCTGTTGCTCTTTCCGCTTGCCCTGGCCTCAGCCCCGCGGCGGGCTCTGGACTCGGACGTGACTAAGCCGGTGTCAGCCCGTCTCCTGCCCCCTTCACTGTGATCCTGAGGCAGGCTCCGAGCGCGGAATCCCGTCGGCGCCCACCGGGAGCAGGCAGCTTCAGGATCTGATGGCCCGGGGCAGCGCGCACTCAAAAGGGGAGGGATTTAGTGTTCCGAGGGGGCCCAGTTTCACACATCCTAGAGTGCAGAAGGGAGTCCTGACTTTAGTTCTGGCCTCAGCCCTGCCGTTTCCTTGGGACGGGGCAAGGCCCTGTCCCTTCTGAGTTTCACCTTCCCCATCTTCACAAAAGGTTTGGGGAAAAGGGGCTAGAGGTAACTTCTGCCTCTTTAGGGTCGCTACAAAGTTGAGACTCTGATTGTTCAAGGGCAGGCGGGAAGGATGATTTAGGCTCAGCACTTGGCCAGGAGTTGAGCCTCAGCATTCTGCAAGAAGCGTTCATTTCTGTCCAAGTGCACGTGGGGAAATCGAAGCACATACCCTGACTGGAGTGAAGGTGGGTGGGGGTGAGAAACGATACCTTTTCACCGTCTACTGGTCCCTATCAGAGTTGACACAGCCCTGGGTCTCCGAAAGCCCCATCTCAGCAGCCAGCTGAGGAGTAGCTGGGCAATCTGATCTGGGAAGTTGGGGACATGGGAATCACTGGCAGAGGTGATCTGCCCCTAACAGCTTAGGCTTTGTGACCTTTAGCCTCAGCTTTTTAGAGGGAGTGAGTCTCTGGAGTTTAATCATTAATATTCATTCCTTTGAAAGCCCTGGGTCTCCCTCACCTCTGTACTTAGGGGAAAGTTGATTCTGCTTGGCAGCCTCTTTTGAGGAATGAGACCCCAAGCAATACTCCCCAGCAAAATTTCAGGCCTGCAGTAATGAATGCAAATATTTAGTGCTTTTAGTGTGTCTGGTTCTCTTCTAATAGCTTTCTAATGGCTCTACAACTAGTTTAATTCCAACAATCCTACTGTTTACTGTTCTTAAACTGGTCCTGAGGCTAGAGAGGTTAGGTAACTTGCCCAAGGTCACACAGCTAATAACAGGTTGAGTCAGATTCAAATTAGGCAGCCAGGCTTCCAAGTGCTTGCTTTTATCTTAATTTCTAGTCTAAGGAGTTGCTGTTGGGTCTCATTCTTAGGTATCTTAGACTGGCCTGGAATCTACTGAAATTTTGGGTGGGAACACTCACGGATTGGGGCACAGGGCATCCCCTTTTGATCTTCCTACCCCTAGGTTGTGGGGCTGGAGTTTAGCTCAGTGGTGGAGGGCTGCTCTGCAATCTCTGAGGACCCAGGTTCCATTCCCAGAACTGCAAAAAACAGAAGGATATGGCAATCCACTCCCGAAACAATCAGCCAAACCAAGTCACATTTGGCTTAGACTAGAGAAGTGGTCTCATCTGCTCTTTTCTTCTTGTAGATAAAGAAAAATGAAGCCCAGAGGGAAGGGTTTGCTAACAGAGGTTATGATTTATTGAATGTTTTTCATATGCCAGATCTGGTGCATTTTATCCTCACAAAAAATGTAGCAGGTAGTGATTGATTATTCTGGACCCACTTTCCAGATGAAGAATATATAGAGAGAAAACAGCACCACTTTGGTAGCAGAGAGCATCTGGGCTGTCAGAATCTCCCTTGTCCTATTCTCCAATTTTAGGGTCCTTCCCCAAATGTTAAGCTTAATTCAAACCTGCCCTCCCCTTGGGAGGAAGCCCTCCCTTGGTGCCCCAGGTTTTGGGAAGGGAGCCCAAGCTGAGCACCTAGCTCCCTGCTCTGTTTGGCGGGGATTGGGGATTGCCATCCTAAACCAGTTCTTCCTGTCCAGCGGGGAGCATTCCCCTGATCTGCCTTCCTGCCACTCCCTCCCTGGCCAATTAAAGGCAGCCTTGTTTTGGGAGAAGGGGGTGGGCAAAGGTGTTGCTGCCCAGGGGCACAGCCCACTGACTTGGCACCAGGCCCAGGCAATGCTGGGGAAGTATTCTCCACACACCTGGTGTACTTCTGCTTGAAAATTCTCTCCTTTGATTGCACAGAAGTGGGGGTGAGGTGGAAGCCCAGTGGGTTCTGGGACCCTTGAGTGGCCAGTGAGAACTCTTGGGACTTCTTGGGAGCCCGGAGAATTACCCGGAACACCTAGGAAAATATTTGGGCTATGCTATGGAGGGCTCCACAAGGTTGGAGGGAGGTCTCTTGCCTGCTCTGAGCTGACATTGAACTGAGCATTGAACTAGATGGCTTCAAGATACCTTCCCAAAGCTGATGCTGAGTTAATAATGAAGAGCCAAGTATTCAAAGGGGGCTGTGGACACCATAAAGACATCTAAGACATTCCCTCAAGGGAATTAATATATCCCACCAAATTCTGGAAGTGGGGAAGCTCCACCTGCCCCCACACATCTAGGGCAGGGACTCTGCTGTATTTGTTTCAGCGAAATAACTGTCCTGTATTTAGTATGCAGGAAACGTTTATATGAATAAATGCATTCAAGTATGTAACCTTATTCTAAAAGGTGCATTGAGGTTATTTATTACTAGTATGAATGTGTCCTATGGTACTGTGGGGTAAGGTATTTTTATCTCCATTTTTACAGGAAACTGATGCTCAGAGGAATGTAGTGGCTTGCCAAGGTCAGAACTAGGTCTGATTGATAGCGCAAGGTGTCTGGTTTGATTGTCCTCAGGGAACATTCCAGATGAGGAGATTTGCTGGGTTTGATGGTAGATAACTTGGGTAATACTTCTGTATTGTTGTGTGACCTTGAGCAAACATGCTCTGTGTTTGGGTCTCAGTGTCCCCAACTCTAAATGTGGAGGTTGGACTATTGCTGTCTAAGGGTCCTTCCTGCCCCACGAGCCCAGTGGGGAGGGGAGGAGAATTTTCTTGGCCTCCTTGGTAAAGAGTCTAAACAAGGCCCTGTCTCAGAAGGGAAGTAGGGTGAACATTCAGCTCCTGCCATCCCCAGCGCCTAGAAACAGCGGTCTTTTCCAAGGACTTGGTGTGCTGAGCCAGCCTGAATAAGGAGCTGGGGGAGCCAGGCTGGGCTTCCAGCCCCAGCTCTCTGCTGGGAGGAGTTGGCTCCTAGTTGTCCTTCAGCCTCCTGGACTAGATGCGTGGATGTGATTTCCAAATGAACTCTTAGAATTAGGGGAAGGGGACGGACAGAGGGCTCTGTGAGTCACAGCTGGTTAGAGTAGCCTATTTGAGTCACCCATTTCTTTTCAACCACTTGGCTAATAGGCTAGCTCTGGGATGGGGGTGTTGGAATGGGCATGAGAAATCTTAACACTGTCCTTTGGGAATCAACATCTTAGTGTCCAGGACCTTGAGGGAACACACAGGAAGTATGTGTATTAGGCCTCAAATCTTCATAACCCCTTGCCCATCTGTGGACTTTGACATTGAACCAAGTCCAGCTGTTTCTCAAAATTGGTCTTTAGACCTATGCAGAACAGCTGGCACATATTTGTCTCCGTTAGAGCAAGCTGAACCTTTGACTGGTCCAACTTAACAGAGCTAAGCTGGTACAGTTCAGATTGGATTTGCCCTATGATTTTCTGAACATTTCTGAGGCCTCCTCCATGCTTTCTGGGGCTATCTTGGAGGGTTGAAACATTTGTTTAGTGTTTGTTGGTATCAGGCAGATCTAACTCCAGAGATGTTAAGGCCAACTCTCACTAGTGACTTGATTTTGGACATGCTATTCAACCTCTCCTGGGAGAAGGATGTGGCAATCTACTCCTGAGGCAATCCCGAAACAATCAGCCATTGAAAACCCTGTAAGGGTGGCTATGAGTTGGACACGACTCGATAGCACCTAACAACAACAACAACAACAACAACAACAACAACATTCAACCTCTCAGAGCCCAGATCCTGGTCTGTCAAAAGATTGTGACGTCGAACTGGGGGGCTGTAGCTCAGTGCTAGGGCCCTTGCCTAGCTTGTCAAGGCTCTGGGTTTGATTCCCCAGCACCAAAAGAAACAAACAAACAAACAAAAATATGTACACACACACATACACACAGAGAGAGACATATATCTTTTTTATATACTTTGATATATATATACCTCCACACACACACACACACACACACACACACACACACACACCCCTTTGTAGGGAGGCTTAAACATGATAAACCTGTAAATAAAGACACCTAGCATAGTGTCAAGCAGAGAGAAGACATTCATATAAATGCACACACACACACACCTTGATATATATGTGTGTATATATATGTTTATATATATATATGTTTATTTATTTATTTATTGTTGTTAGGTGCTGTGGAGTCAGGAAACACTATTGTTAGTGATTTTCTGGTATTCATAGGGTTTTCAATGGCTAATTGTTTTTTGGGAGTGGGTTGCTGGGTCCTTGTCTCAAGCCCACAGCACCTGATGTTCCCAGGTGGTCTCCCATCCAAGTACTAACCAGGCCCTACCCTGCTTAGCTTCCAAGATCTGAAACAATCGGACACCACAGTGGTACGGCTGCAGGTATATATATGTACACACACACACACACACACACACATATATATGCCTTTGTAGGAAGGCTTAAAGATGATAAGTCTGCAAATAAAGATACCTAGTGTAGTGTCAAGTAGAGAGAAGGCATCACTTGTGACCTTTCCCTTCCTAGCCTAGGACCTTTCTCTCCTCCCCCACAGCTGTTAGGTGGGAAGGGAGAAGTCCAGTGTGTGGCTGATAGAGCCTAAATCTTCTGTTTGTTTATCTTAGAAGTGGGCTGTTTGCTAATTATCAGATGGGTTTATATTTAAACAAGAACCAGTTCCTGGCAGCCTCAGCTCTCCCGCCAGGATCTACAGGCCTCCCGAACAGCTTGCAGCCAGCAGGAATAGAGGGCAAGTGATTTGCAAGGATTCCAGACCACTCAGAACCCTGCTCAGGACTCAGGCCACATTCCTGTGTTGGAAGGCCAGTGTCTAGTCTTATGGAAGCTGAATGATTACAAATAGAACCCTAGGCTTTGTGGGAGCAGGATGGTGGTAGACAGGAAGGGCACTGTTCTGAGAAAGCAGTTTTCCTATGTGTTCATGACATGGTGCCCTTGAGACTGGGAGAAGAGCTATGTCAACAGTTGGGGTCTCATTTAACCCTAGAACAAGAAACCTGATTTCTTGGACTGGTTTGTCATTAACCCACTAGTGACTTTTGTGCATATTCCTGCCCCTTGTAGGCCTCTCTGGCTTTGTCTGCTTGAGGCTGGGAAACTGGAAGAGTAGGTGCATTTTACAGCCAGAGAACCCAAGTCTCCGAGTCTGTCCCAGCTCTGCCACTCACCCAGGAACAGGCAGTTAGTTAATAAGTCACTTTGTTTATGTGAGATCCCCAGTGTCCCTTATAAAACACCTGTGTCACTTGAGGGTCATAATCGGAGTTTGGCAAACTCATAAAGTGCTGGCTTAAGTTGAGTTTATTATTAGCGGCTAGACTAGGGCCAGAGGTTGGCTTTGGGACATGGTGTCTGTGCACAGGTTGAAGATGTAAAGACATTGGTAGGGATTGGTACAGTTCTCGGGGTCTGGACCTTTTTATGCTTTTCAGAGCCCTCCAGAACTCCCCAAGAGATCACTCTGATCTTAGCAATTCGTTCTAGCTTTCACCTTTTACCACAGTCATTCCCCCTTCTCTACTTCCCACTCACCTCTGATGTTGCCTGCTTCTGCCCACTGCCAGCTTGGCCCACACCTTCCTATTCCATGCCCCCCACCCTTCCCCATTTCTATCCTCCAAGCCCAGGGAGTTGGCTGCCCCAGTTTTCTCTGGCAGAAGAGGCTGCTAATCAGGTGACACTCGGGGTAATGGAAAGAAAGGCAGGGAGAGGCGGCTGTGTGTGGAAACAGTGACTGGGTGAAGCCGAGCAGTGTTGGCCAGGCCTGTGGGGACTGGCCGCAGCACTCAGACCTCTCGGGGTCAAATGGCTGGGCTGGGCACCCATGGTGGGGACACTCCTTGCCTCAGGGAAGCCCAGCTGGGAGATGATTATGGGCCCTACTGAGCTGGTCTAGGGCAATGGCTTCCCTAGGTGGCGGGGGAGGTTGGCAAGGGGGCGGTCAGCCTGTATGCGGTCGATGTAATCTGCGAGACAAGCCTGCAGAGTCTGCCCTGCGCTCTGCCCTCAGAACACAGGAGGCTTGTTTGCATCCTGAGAGCCTCCTGGCTGGCCACAAATCCAGCAGGGATTTCGGATCTGCTGCCTAGATTACAAGGCCCAGCTTCAATGCACCTCTGTCTCTGAGGCCCTGAGGGAGCCAGCCCCTCCCAGCTGTCTCCACTGGTAATCGGAGCAATGCCCAGTTCGGTTACCAGGCCTTGGGACAGAGGAAGGCTTGTCCCTTTGAAACTCGCCTTTTACAGGTGGGGAAACCAAGGCCCAGAGAGGGAATCGAGACCACCTAGGGAGTTAGTGACAAGAGTGCTGGATTGGCTCTTGGTAGGACTTCGTCCAGAGGCTTCAGATCACCTCCCCCTGCCCCTTGCCATCCTTCCTAGCTGGCACCCCAGGATCCTGGAGTCCTTGTTGTGGGAATGGGCTGCGCTGAGGCTTGATGCAAGCTGGCTGCTGGCAGTGCCCGGCCTGCCTCTCTACATAGTGATTGTGTTTAGAGTAACTGGACCTGAAGTGGGCAGAGCCGACATTTGAACCCTCACTTCCCCTCACCTTCCAGACCTGGCTTAACCCTGCAGGTCCCAGCCCACCAGACTGTAGACTGGTGTGTGATTTCCTTTTGTCTTCTAGTTATTTTTTTCCCTAGGTAAGTCAGGAAATACTCTGGGGATCCAGCTCCCACGTAGAATTTCAGATGTTTCTAGTCAGTGCCTTCTAGTCCTTCTGGAAAAATACACATTTCCTCTGTCTCTATTTGTTTAGGACAAAGCTGTGTGATCTTGGGAAAGTCTCTACCCATCCCTGAGTTTTTCTCTTGCACGTTCTGAAGGGACCTGATTTGTTGTTGCAAGTCACTGGTCTTAAAAGCAAAATAATCGCCATGAAAGGGGATGTCCCTCTGTAGTTTGCAAAGCACTGCCCCATCTGATGAGTACCTTGTTTCCAGCCCTGGAACTCTAATGCAAGTTTCCTCAGGTCTCTGATCTTTTTGAGCACTAATCCCTCTAGCCAGAAGGAAAGCAGGTGGGGGTTAATAATAGCCACTACTCCTTGAGCACCTGGTGTGTACCAGTCCACGTGCTGGTTCCTTTGTGCACACTAATGCACTTCCCATTAATCGTCGTCACTCTGCAAGATGTGCTAAAAGTCCTGGTTATGAAAGAGGAAACTGAGGATGTGAGAACTGGCATAAACTCTCAGACTCACAGTTAGGAAGTGGTAGGCTTGTGGTTTGCTTGTGGATCTCACCCATTCTGGGGAACAGGGATAAGGGAGGAGGTGACTGTGCTGTGTACCCTGCTGGGGATCTCTTGCCTCTGGGGAGTCTAGCAATTGGATCCCAAGTGTACTCACCATGCCCTTCCCCTTGAAATGTGGCTTTCTCAGCAATTATCCTTCTAGGCTCACCCCTAAGAGCAGAACCAAATGTGGCCTTGACCCTGCCTTGCCAGGGGAGGAGGCAGGTGAGGGGAAGGCTCTCATTAGTTCACAGTTAACCAAGCCCTGACCCTGAACTCCTCCCTGGTGCTCCAGCCAAGTTTCTGTAACTTTGTTTAAGCAATATCACTTTCACCTTTGTTTACTCCTGGGCAAGGGAAGGGGTGCCCTGGAGCCCTGGTGCAGGCAGTATGTTGTGGGGTATTGGGTTAGGGTGGAGGTGGAGAGAGTGGGCAGCAGTGAGAAACCTGGCTGTGGTTAGGGTATGGTCTGGAGAGAGATTTTAGGTTTGAATCCCAGCTCTGTGCCTTTCTAGCGGTATGACTTTTGGATGAATAACTCAACTAAACCTCAGTGTTTTTATCTGCAAAACAGGTGGACACCTTATAATGCTGCTGAGCCATTAAGTGAGCTCATCTAGAGAGAACCCAGCAGGATACCTGGCATATAGTGGATACTCCTATTAGTCACTCCAGCCCCCATGCTTTTCCTGGGGTGACAAACTGTAGAACTTTGGGACAGGGTTGGTGGCTTTTTTCCTAGCTTCATGCTGTAGCCTGAGGATGAGATGGGCACTGTAAATGGAGGGACAGCTATGGCCTGTGAACTTGCTGAGAACCTCTGGAAGGCGAGAGAAGGAACTCTAGCCTGGGAGCTATGGGACCTAGGTTCGAAGCCTAGTTTTGCTGTCAGCTGCTTGGGTGACCTTGGCAAAGTCCTTGGCTTCTAATCTGTCTCAGATGTAATAAAATGAGATGGTTGGATTTGGTGGCCTCAGATGCCTTTTGCTGGCAGGTGTTAGTCTCTATAAACCTCCTTCTAATTTTCTCTGGTGATACTGACTTGATGGCACCTAACAACAATAATTTTCCCTGGATGGTTTAGGGAAGAATCTGAGATCTCTAAATCTCCAGCACCAATGCAGATGCCCACCAGTCAGAGAGCCAGTAGGGTCTCTGAGGCCCAGGCCCACATATTCAGCTGGTGGTTTCTGTTGCCTGCCTATAAAAGAGACAAAGATGTAGAGAGATCCCAGGGCTAAGTGAAGGTGACCATGCATTGCACACACAGGTGAGCCCATGTGCCTGGGCAGGGACTGGGTTTGCTGAGGAGAACAGACCACATCCTTAGCCAGAAGCAGGGTTGGGTCCTTCTCTGGCCAGGGTTGGGCCTGGGTACTGGGTGGCCTGGCTCCTCCAAGCCACCCCAGACTGAGTGGGCCTTGTCTGAAAAGAGGATGGGGAGGGAGGGCTGTTGTTGCCTTCCGAAACAAAAAAGATTGCCCCCACTGCCATGGGGCTTGGTCCTGTCTTGCCAGCCTTATTGTAAGTAGCTCCTGCCCACTTGGGAGTTCTTCTCTTATCAGAAGTCATGGCCGAGAAGGGGCCAGAAAGGCAGAGAGGGTGCCTGCAGAGCTCTAGGAGGCTTATTTCCCCATGCTGTCCTGTCAGCTGCCTCAGGAACCCTTGACTTGCCGCAGGAGGGAGCCTCCTAGGAAGGTTTAATGCAGCCATTGAAGACTGTCCTTTCAGAGCTCTGGAACAAGGGTCTGATCCTGGCCATGCCACTAATCCCCAGTGTGACTTCAGACTAATTGCTCATCTCTAGGAATCTCATGAAAGCTTGGGGATGCCCAGGTGCCCCAAAGAGGGCTGAACTGGGACTAAATCTTGGTTTCAGCCTCAGTTTTGCAGTTGTCTTGGCTGTTGGATCTTCGAATGCTCCTTCTAAGTTTTCATTTCTCTTATATAAAATGGAAGTAATTACTAATAGCTAATCATGGTACTGATCCAGTGAGTTGTTTTGAAATGCTCTATAGCACTTTCACATCATAAAAGAAAGGCTGGATGCATACTCAACATTCCATGGCTCCTGGGGACAAGGTAGGGTAGGCGAGACCTCTACACCTGTGACCTGTGCTGGAATCCCAGTCCTTGTCCAGTCCCAGCCCTGTTCTGAAACCTGGGTCTCTGTCCTGAGGAGTTTGGATGCTGACACCCCATAACCAGTCTGAAAACCAGGTCAACAAGTGGCCAAAATGTGTCTGCCTCTCTGTCTGTCACTCTCAGATGGATTTGACATACCTGCTTAAAAGGCCTCCTTTCTAGCTTCGGATAGGTTGGTGGTGCTAGGCACACGTGTTCACGCATGTGTTCACATGTGTGTGGTTAAGAGCCCAGGCGACCCGTGGCTGAGTTCCGGTCCAGGCTGACCACTTTCTGCCTGTGTGGCCTTCGACAAGTGATTTCACCTTTCTGAGCCCTGGATTCCCTTTCTGCCAAAAGGGTCCATGAAGTGGATCTACATCATGCCAAGTGCTTAGTGAAGGCCTCATCATAAGCTAGAGGTCCTGCTGTTTCAGATTCTGAGCCCCGGGCGGTGGGGGGGGGGGTTCAGCAGGAGATGGAGGTAGGCGTTTAGGGACCCCACCCTGGGTATAGGCACTTGTGCAACCACAGAGGAGCCTTCCCCTGGGCTGCCAAGCCAAAGCCACAGGCACGGGCTGTGTGCGTGGGCTGGAATTCCAGTGCCAGCAGCTCAACAGCTCCTGATTCCCAAGTCATGAAGTCATCCCTCACCAGGGCTTAACCTCTGCTGGCTTGCCCCCCTCTCCCGCCACATGTGCCAAGCGCTGTGCATTGATTCCGCCGCCCCTGGGGAGAGAGGGATGCCTCCCACTGCCTTCCTCCCAGCCTGACTCTGCTCCCTTCCGGGAATCCAACATCCTGTCTCGTGGGGGTGGAAGAGAGGGCACAGCCAGCTTCCGCTGCCTCTCCCTGGAAGCCGGTGCGTGTGGCATTCTCAGAAGTGGTTCTCCTGGATCTCTCTTGCCATTTGATAACCTCTCTTAGGGACAGACACTGTTCCTTCTTAAAATCTATGCTGGGTCACTGGCAGCCTCAGCTGGGCAGAGGATAGCGCTGGGTAGGCAGAAAGGGAGACCTAGCCCCTTTCTACCCCAAGCTGTGTGACCTTAGGCAAGCTGTAACTGGCTGGAATTCCCTCAAATTCTGTGAAAGAGGAGGATAGGACCTCCCTGGGTCTCTAGCTTGTATTCTGTGAGTTTAAGCAGATGCCCCTCCCCCACCACACCTGCTGCAGTTATGGAGTATGGAGAAGATGGGAAGATCCGGCAGGAGTGAAAGAGTCTTGCTCAAGATTGTACTATGAGCAGACAGAAGCCTGAGTCCAGAAGTGTGGTGGGCATCTGAATGCTTCCTTCTCTCCTGAAGGAGCTTTGTTTTGCACCCAGCTGAACTAGGGGATGGGGACAGAGTAACTAGTGTCCTGCAGGGCCTTGGGAAAGTCCTCTGCCTCCCTGGACCTTGGATACTTTTCTTTTGAAAGTTACTTGGTGGAGGTGGACCTGGCTCTGCAGTGACAAACGGGTCTCCATGCGGTGGTGGCTGAGTGACATTTGGGGTCTGTGAAGACAGAGACTGTGCCTCTGTGCCCTGCATGGTGCTGGCAGGATCTGTGGGAGAGGTTTAGAAGACGAGATGGATTCATGAGTGCACTCTTGAGTCACCAGGGCTGAGGAGTGCCCTGACCTAAGGCTATCTGAGGGTGTGAGTGAGCCAGCCCTGTCTGTCCCAACCCAGTCTGACTCAGTTGGGAAAGGTGTCCTAAACTGGGCAAGACTAGAGCCTGTAGCCCACTCCAGGCCATGTGTGAGTCAGCTGCCACTGCCTCATAGGACCCTGGAGTGTAGTATCCTGGGGCTGCCTCTGTGCTTAGGAACTGCTGGCCCTGTGAGGTCAGGCTGCCCTGTGGGTGCAGTGATCCCTCCTCCCTGGGCCAGTTGTGTCACCAGGAGAAAAGGATTGAATGTCTTTAACGTTCAGTGTCCTCAGTTGAAAAATGAGTTAACAACATGCCCTCAGAGTTATTAAAAACATCTTGACATGTAGCAACTGCTCAGTAAATGGCACCTAGTAATATTAATGATTTGATTATTATCACTTTTATTATTTTTTTAACCCAGAACAAGAAAGACACTTGCCTAAAATAGCAGATCAGGCATAGAGCTGAATCCAGGACCCAGGTCTCCAGACCCATCCCTGTCCCTGTCCTGAGTGCTCACCTCACTGGCTCGCATGGGCCCAGCTATTATAGAGCACTGGGGAGGCTGTTGGCTGATGCTGCTTTCTTCATCCTAGATCCGAGAGACCGAGGTCATCAACCCCCAGGACCTCCTGGAAGGGCGGTACTTCTCTGGAGCCCTACCTGATGACGAGGATCTGGGAGGCTCCAGGCAGGAACTCGATGACTTTGAGCTGTCAGGCTCTGGAGATCTGGGTATGAAGGGCATGCCTGGGGCAGTATGGAGGGAATGGTGGCCCCAGCAGTAAGGACGGGGACCAGAGGAGTGTGACAGTGACCATGAGGGGGGTGACAATGCCCATGCCAGAAGAGACTGGGAATTTTGTGGAGATTTTCCTACAGTGCCCCTCCTCCACTTGAAAAGAGGAAACAAAAACAACTGAGTTAACCTTTTCCATCCCAGAGACCCTCCTGTGGTTACTTTGTTCCTATCAGGGTTTTCAGGCACTAGCCTGAGCCTGTCCTCATGGGCCCCTCCCTTTGGCAGAGGGTAGAGGGAGGTTGGGGAAGAAGGACCCAGAGAGTGTTTTTCTTCCTTTGGAAAGGAAAAATACTAGCTCAATGTAGAAGCCAAGACCAAGTCCCTCTTTCAGATTAGGTAAAGGGACTGAGGCTCCTTGGGACCTGACCAAGGGTCAGTGCTCTTGTGGTCTTTGACTTCCTGGCCTTCAGGTCAGACAGTGGCTGAGAGCTGTCCCTCCTGTGGTCAGGAACATGTTAAGGATCCACAGTTTGAGCTTTGGAGTTACTGTCCTGAACTCAAGCCTAGAGCCTTGGTTTCTTAATCTGTGAAATGGGAGTATAAATGACTATACATCAGTATTATGGGACTGAACTGAGTGAAGGCTCTTAGCATACACCACTCAGTAACTACGTGTATATATGTGTTAAAAATGAATTTTATTATGTATATTTAAGGTATACAACATGATATTATAGGATACATATAAATAGCAAAAAGTTGCTATAATGAAACAAATTAATATAGTCATTGATTCACATAGTTACACAGTAAATGTTTTAATATTTCAATATGTAGCATGGAATATAGCAATCAGAATCTTCCTTAAACTTTAATTTCCTGGGGATCTTGTTCAAATGCAGATTCTGGTTCAGTTAGCCCTGGGCCCTGACATTCTGTATTTCTTACCAGCTCCCAGGTGTTCCTGTTGGTTTCTGCATCCATACTCTATAGAACAAGGGTTTGGAGCTGACAAGGTACCTGCCTAGCTACTGGAGCATACATTGCTGGGAAAGAGCCAGGGACTTAGGAGCCCCATTCTTCAGACTAGGTGACTGAGGTTGAGATGAGAATGCTCACTTGCTGACATGGGGGATTTAAGGGCTGCTTGTAGGGTAGGACTCCCACCAGCCATGGCTGAGGGGTTCAATGACCTGGGCTCAATGGACCTCACACTCACACAGCCATTGTGACCTTACAGATGACTCAGAGGCCCCCAAGACCTTCCCTGAAGTGATCCCGCCCTTGGTAAGTGCTACACGCCTTTGCCCTCACCCCTTTCTTCTATTATAATACACTTGTTGAGAGGGGTGGAAAATGAAGCCTCCATGGCTGGAATAGCAAGGGATCTGTCTCCATTCTGCCTGGAGCCCCATTCTCATTTTGGGACAGGCACAAATATGTATTGCAGGTAGGCCATCCTCTCTGCAGGGGTAATGACTGTCAACTCCAGCCCCTTTTCTATACATTTATATCTGTTTCCCAACACTGATATCAAACTGTACATTTAGTTTGGTGTGCTGCATTATCCTGAGTATTTCCCTTGCAATTAAATGTCCTTGTCATTTTTACAGGCTTACATAGTGGTCTACCTGATTCCTCTTATTGGTAGAAAACTTATTTATAATTTTTTGATATCCTAAAATTAAAATACTATGGCAAGCATCTTAGAAACATTCTCTCTGATTAGCTCTTTGGAGTCCGGTCCCAGAGGCAAAGCTGCTGTCTTAAAGGACAAGCAATTCCCAAGGTTTTGCCATATTGCCTCCAATGGTTACTCTATAATACCCAGCTGTAGAAGCCTCTGGGAACATCCACCTCCCTAGGCCCTTGCTGAGAGTCATTTCCCACTTGGGACAGATAACATTTCCCATTTAGGACAGAGGTTGTTGGTTCTTATTCCAGCCCAGATTCTCCACCTGGCTGAATGTCCCATCCTCCATCCTGGGTCTCTCCCCAGCAGGGTTACTCCCCAGATGTGCTCAGTTTCTCTCTCTTCCTTTGTCTCCATTCAGGTGCCTCTAAGTAACCATATCCCTGAGAAGGCAGGGCCTGGGGCCCGGGTCCCTAATGAACCCAAAGAACTGGAGGAGAACGAAGTCATTCCCAAGAAGATCTCACCCTTTGAAGGGGGTGAGGATTTGTCCAACAAGGTGTCCATGTCCAGCACCGCCCAGGCCAGCAACATCTTTGAGAGAACTGAGGTCTTAGCAGGTAAAACCTCTTGCTCCCTGGGACATGCCTTGAAGGAGGAAGGGGGCCTGCAGGGGTCCCTCTAGCCTATTAGGTTGCCATAGGGCATCAAAGGGGCTGGGGTTTTAGCTCAGTTGGGAGAGTGTTGCTGTGTGCACTCTGAGGGCCTGGGTTCAATCCCCAGCACCACAAAAAAATGGGAGAAGGACCTGGCAGCCCACTCCTGAAACAATTGGCCATTGAAAACTCTGTGAATAGCAAAGAAGCACTGACATAGCGCTGGGTATGGCACTATGCTGGGAGTGTTTTGTTCTGTTGTACATAGGACCTGATTTGAGGGCACCTAACAACAACAGAGCATTGAAGGACTGTCCCTTGCTAAAGGGGAAGCAGAATCTGACTGTGTGTAGCCTGGGAATTTGCATATCAAAGGCTTGTAATGAATAGGCTTTGACTGTGCCTTAAGCCCCTCAGGTATTTTTCAAAGCACTTTCCCAGCCTGGGTTTGGCATCTGGGAGTTAATCATTAAATGGTTAATTTCCTTTGAAAGCCTGGAGGCTCCTTAGAATTAAGTTGGCTTCCTTTCCCCCTGCTCTGTTGCTTGGCAGCCTTGACCTTAGCTGAGCAGCTTTTGAACAGGATATGCCCCAGTTTACTCATCTCTAAAATGGGTATGATGATACCTCCTTGAGTTGGTGTAAGGAGTCCATGAACATATGAAATTACTCTGGAAATTGTCAAGGAGTGCTCTGATTGTTATGTTATCCGTTCTTGAATGTTCATCATCCCTTCAGTAGGTGGGGCACGGGTATCTAAGTGATAAAAATAGGACCCTGAAGCTTAGAGAATTTCAGTGTTTGGTCTTAGGAAAGAGCTTTGGACTGCAATGTACTGATGTGAGTAAGCTCTGTCCCAGAGGAGGCTTCAAGAGTGGCCCGGTCAAGCCTGGCCATCAGCTGGAGTGGTTCCCTCTCCTCCCCTAGTGGCAGCGAGGAAGTGAGGAGGCAAAAGGAGTCACTGTGGTCTCCACAGCTGGTTGTCAGAAGAAGAAAGGAACTTCCCACAGTTGTGCAGGCTGTGGCTGAGGGGCTGGTCTGGATGAACCAGCCTGGTGAGGCTGTGTCCCAGACCCGTGCTAGGTTAACTCCTGCCTTCTGGGAACCAGCTGGGCCAACGGCTCTGAGGAGGCTTGAGATATGGGGAAGGAGCCCTGTGCCAGATGTCAGTGTCCTGCCCGAATCCAGGACAGGTGAAAGATCTCACCTGCATTGTGCGGGTGAGTCTCCTTGCAGTGCAGCCCTGGGTGATCTGGGCGCTCAGCTTACTCCTGACCCTGAGCCTCCTGGGCCCATATTCTTTTTAATTTTCCTTCACCACTTTGTGTGTGAGTGGGTGTAGGAGGATGAGCTGTGAGAGCTGGAGGGGCCCTTCAAGACCATTTTGTCTTAGAAGTTTATGACTGCTTTGTGGGAGTGTTTCAGAGGGAAAGTCCTCCTCTGCATTCTTCAACCACAGAGTTTCACTGCCAGCTGGTATATTTTAGATCTCCTGGCTACAGATTTTATATTTACAGATTTTAGATCTGTTGATTAGTTTTGCTTTAAGCAATGAAAGGCTTTACTGCTTCTACAGAAAAAGTTGAAAATAACTGAGCCAGTCTAAGCTGCTGTTTTTTTATCCACTGGAAGACTGAGGCCCAGGCTTTGGGTCACATAGCAAGAGAAGAACCGAAGCCAGGTCATCTCTTTACCCCTCTGTGTGAGAATTACGCCAGTAGATCTTTATGAGCAAAGGGGTATGTTCAGCTAGCTGTGTTGGGACCCTCCATTGCAGCAGTTTTTAAATAGTACCCATGAGCTAATTATTAAGTGCTTGTTGTATGCCATGTGATTCCTTTGTGGAATCCCAGCAACTTGAAATGGAGTTTAAATAATTTATCTAAAGTCTGAGCCAGCAAGTGAGGACCTGACATTTGGACCTAAGAGCACAGCTAACTTCTGGGCCTGTACTTGGACTTTGACCCTGGGGGTAGCCTAGCACAGACCAAGGCCCTGAGGGAGGAGCGGGGTTGAGGGAGGGAAAGGTGTTAAGAACAGGAAGGAGGCTGGTGCCTGATATTCCATGTGCTTTTTCTGGCACCTCCTGGAGGCACTTTGTTGCTGCCTTTTATAGGGTTTTAGCCAAGAGAGCCCATTCCTTGGCTCCTCTATGTCACTCTAGCCTGTGCTCTGCATAGATTTGTAGTGTGTACAGGGATGGAAAATTAATCTTCTTAGCCTGAGTAAGACCGAATTAGGGGACTCAGTCTGCCACAGAAAGGATTCTGTGAGCCAGCCCTGTCCCTAACAAACAAGAATGAGTCACTCAGGCCACCTGGCATGGTGGACAGAACAGATGCTCACCCAAGGCAAGAAACCCACCTCTGCCTGACACCAGCCAGGTGCTCCTCACTGAGCCTAACTGTGTACCGTGTATTAAGCACTCACTGGCACTTGGGCCCAGTTCAGGGTGCTAATGACACAGAGCTAAAACACAAAGGTTTATCATTCATGAGCATTGAGCCTATGCTCTGTGCAAGGCACTGTTCTAAGCACTGTAAGCAGATTAATTAATTTGTAGGACAAAAGTATGAGAAAGGAACTACTATTTCCATTTTGCAATGAGAATGATGAGGGAGTTTTCCTCACTTCACACAGCCAGTAAGTGGGAGTGAAAACCAGCTGGAGCCTCTGAGTAATAAGTGGGAACATAAACCATGATAATTGAGTGTAACAGATTATGAGGCATGTAATTATCTGTAACATAATAGTATCAAGATCCATGTGCATACATGTATGTAGAATGTATATGCCTGCCTATAAATAGGTATGTACACAAAAGGAAAGCTGGAGAGTGGCTTCTGCTAAGGATAGATGTGTTTATAGGGGTTTCTGCAGCCTGCTAGTCTTCTTCTTCTTTTTTTTTCTTCCCTTCAGTATTGGGGATTGAACCCTGGTCCTTGTACATACTAGAGAAGTGCTTCACCACTGAGCTGCACCCCAAGCTCCCTTTTTATTTACTTTTATTTATTTTGAGACAGAGTCTTGCTAAGTTGCACAGGCTGCTTCTGGCCCTGAACTTTCGCTCTTCCTGCCCCAAGCTCCTGAGTTGCTGGGATTACAGGCACGCACAGCTGCCACTCAGCTAGTTTGCCATCATCCTGTTCCTGGCTCAGTGCTATGCTGTGGTCAGGAAGTCTGCCTGATGTTTGGGAAGAGCCTGGGCTTTGGACTTAGGCAGACGTGGAATGAAATAATGGCTTTGCTCGATGGTCCACTTTAGCCCTAAGATCTTTGGTGACTTATAATGCGTAGTGACTCCCTTGTCATAATTGAGGTCATGAGGGTCAAATTTAATCAGATGTCAGCCTGCCTGGCATAGGCGATGGTAAGGGTGAGGGTGTGTGGCTGCAGGAAAACTGCCTGTAGGTGACAGGGGATCCCTTTTCACCAGCTCCCACTCTCTTCTTCTCTAGCTCTGATTGTGGGTGGCATCGTGGGCATCCTTTTTGCCGTTTTCCTGATCCTGCTGCTGGTGTACCGCATGAAGAAGAAGGACGAAGGCAGCTATGACCTAGGCAAGAAACCCATCTACAAAAAAGCCCCCACCAACGAGTTCTATGCATAAAGCGTCCCATGGGCACTGCTTGGACTCTAGAGGGAAGGGAAGCCAAAGGATTGTGAATGGTGGGCATTAGAGTGCGGGGAGGGCACCTTCCTAATGATTCGTCAGTATCTCCAGCTCTGATCACTTTTCCAGTGTCAGGAGAGACATCACCTTCTACTGTGCTGCCTCATTCTTCCTGGTTCTTTGGGCCCCCATCGCCCTGGCAGAAAAATGGGGTTAAACATGGCCTTTCTGAAGGCAAGCCTAGAATTGCGTCATTTTTTAAACTTCTAGATTAGTATCTAGGATCAGTTCGGAGCCTATATTGTGCATGTCTCATCCAAGGCTCCCTGAAGCTGGAGGTGAAGGGGTATGATGTGAGTCCTGGCTAGAGGTTTGCCCAGGCTGCCTTCCTGACTTTTAAAGCCTGTCCTTCTGCCAGGAACTGGGAAAAGGACTACAGCCCTGTGTACCTTGAAATGTGTCCATCCGTAGGTGCTTGGTCACACTGCGGGAGTCTCTGTGGTATACCTTGGGCCATTCTGGGCTCTTTTAAGTGACTTTTGGAAATCAACCTTATTTTTAGTGTTCTTTTCTTTTTTCTTTCTTTCTTTCTTTCTTTTTTTTTTTTTTAACAGTTCATTCCTTTGTGCAGAGTGTCTGTGCCTGGGGAAGAGGGTGGAGATGCAGAGATGTTCTTATCTTGTGCATTTCCACCACCACATCTGCTACATTATATTTAATGTTTTTAATTGTTTTTGTTTTTGTTTGTTTTTTGAAAATGAGAGAAAAGTCGGAGATATGATTTTTATTAATTTTTTAAAAAATATTTATAACTTAAGATAGGGCCTCTCCTTCCTTTTTATCTTTCTTTAAACCCCTCCTCATTTTTTTTAAATACTTCATACTCCCCTGCACTTGACCTTGGCCCTTTCTGAAGTAGCTTCGTCTAAGAAGTAGCTTTTGCTGAAACAATTTTCTAGCAGATCCCAAATTATAATGTAGGGGATGCTGAGGTATTTGTGTCTGTGTTCTTGTAATATATTATTATTCTCTCTTTGTTCTAGAAAAATAGATAAATATATTTTTTCAGGATATAGTGTGATCTTTCCAGTTTCATGTTGGCTGAGTGGCTGAGTGAGTGAATTTTTGTGTGGTTGGGTATGTTCTTGTCCCCTTCTCTTGCCTGTTCCTGGTGCCTTCCAATTGGGCTGGAGTAGTTGAGGGTAGATGATTTAACTCTCTTTCTGCCTTCTGCTTGGGACCCTTCAGAAGAGGTTCTTGGGTTTGCTTTCTTCAAGCTCTAGGGATGTGCTATCCAATATAGTCACCACATGTGGCTATTTAAATCAGGTCAATTCAAATTATATAAAGTTAGAAATTTATTCCTTAGTTGCATTGACCACATCTGGAGTGCTCAGTCACCACGTGTGGCTCATGGCTACTGTACAGAACTTGCAGTGAGAGCATTTCCATCCATTGGGTGCATTACTCTAGAGACCAAGACTGACTTAGCAGCTCAGCTTTTGCTGGGATAACCCTTGTCTCCCTGGGCAGAGGGAGGGGCCAGGGAGAAGTGTGACGGGGCCTGTGCTCTAGGACTCCCCTTCTTACAGAGGAGAGGCATAGTGGCTTAGCTCATGTCTTCTGACCCCACTGGCTGGGGTGGGGAGAATCACACATACTTGCTGAACCCAGTGGCTATTAGCTTCTTGCGCAGGCCCAACCCAGGGTCCCAGCTGGTTGGGGTCTCCTGTAGCCCCAGTTCCTTTTTCCTCAGGCTACATTGGTTGGCACGATCACCTTTTCTGTAACCCCCTCTTACACTGTCTGTTACTGATTTTTTTTTTTTTTTTTGATAAAAAAGATAATAAAACCTGGTACTTTCTAGATCACCTGCCTCTGTCATTATAAAGTTTGTAAGAACTCATTCTTTCTGGATCTGTACCCCATAAATTCAGTGGAACAAGAGGAAATTCCCCCAACCAAATTCCCAATGGGCTACCAGACACAGGGGCAGAGATGTAGGAAGGCAGAGAGTGGCCAGGCGGGAGGGAAGATGTCAGAACATGCCCTCTTGTGTCTCAATGTATGTCATATGCCTGCCTTAGTGTTTTGTTTAGGCAGCACTGTATTTAAAAACAAACATTCAGCCGGGCACAGTGGCACACACCTGTAATCCCAGCGACTTGGCAGGTAGGGGCAGGAGGATCGCAAGTTCAAGACCAGAGGCAGTCTGCGTAATTTAGCAAGACCCTGTCTCAAAAAGTAAAAAAAAATGGGCTGGGGATGCAGCTCAGTGGTCCAGCACTTGCAGAACATAGTGCGAGGCCTGGGTTCAACCCCTAGTACTGAAAGGAAAAAAAAAATTTCAAAAAATCTTGACTTAGTTGCCATCTATAGAAATCAGGATGTTTCTCGTAAAAATCTATATCCCTCGCTTTTTCTTGGTGGGAAAAAAATGATTAGGCAACTATCAGCTTGCATGGCAGCAACGGAGTGGCTGAGAGGTGACATGCTCCTAGATGTGGCTCTGCCATGCCGCACCCTCTGCCTGCTTCATTCTCATCAACTACTTGTTATTCACATCACCTGCTTGGCCTGTGGAGACACTGGAATTATGATTGACAACCTCTCTCTGAATCTTTATAACAGCCTTGTGAAGTGGTAAGATCCTTTTTACCAAGGGAGTAACCTGCCCTTGTTTGTACAGAGGTGAACCTTAATTCCAGGTGCATGGACGTTCATTTTCTCTCAGCACTATGTTGCCCTGTGCTTCTCTGGGGTGGGGAGAAGGATGCCAAGAAGAGCTGGTAGTCATTATAGCAGACCTTCACATCATGCATACCATATGCCAGGAACCCATTCACAATGGTTTATACTTGAACCCATAATACGAATACTTCACAAAGTAGGTGCTATTAGTTTGCCTGTTTTAGAGATAGGAAAACAGTATCTAAGAGGCTAAATAGCTTGTCCAAAGCTACACATCTTATCAGAGGTGAGAGAGGTGTGTAGTGAACCCAGGCAGTCAGGCTCTGGAGTCTGCTCAACCACAGTGCCTATCAAAGGGGGGGGGGTGTTGCTCAAGGCCCTTTCCCCAGCAGCTTCTCAGCTCTCATAAATTCCACCAAAGCAATGGGTGAGGTCTCAAATCCCGTGTGAACTCAAGTGTCTCCTGAGGCCCTGGTCTACTTTGTTTTCCTGAGTCCCATGAGGCTTGAGGGTCTCTGGTCCTTGTAACTTGTCTTACTTCTTGCAGCAGGCTCTCACATATGTCTGTTGGGCCTGCACTGTCCATTGCAGTGGTTAGTAGCCACTGTGATTGTTTAAAAAATTAAAGTTTTAAAAATAAAAAAATCAGCTCCTCAATCACACTAGCCTCATCTTAAGTGCTCAATAGCTACATGTGGCTAGTGGCTACTGAACTGGACAGTCCAGACACAGAACATTTCCTCTGTCCCAGAAATTTCTGCATTAGATGGTCTGAGGCATCTGCATTTGGATTTCAGCTTCCATTAGCTGTTTCCTTGCAATCCCACAGCCTATGAGGAGGAAGGTCAGAGCCCAGCACACAGTAAGTGCTCAATAAATGGGATAATAAGTATCATCATTGCAATCTTTTGGGTAAGGGAGTAGCTCTAGAAGTCTCCTGCACTAGTTATCTATAGCTGTGTAAAACTGTCCCCAAACTTGGAGGGTTATAGGACATATGTATTATCTCATATAGTTTCTGTGAGTCAGAAGTTCAGGAACAGCTTCACTGGTGGCTGGCTGGCTTGGAGTCTCACAAGGTTTGTGGCCCAGATGTTGGCTAGGGTTGCAGTCATCTGAAAGTCTCATTGGGCTGGAGGATCCATTTCCAAGATGGCACACGCATGTCTGGCAACTTGGCACCGGCTGTTGGCAGGAGGCCTCGGTTCCTCACGTCATGGACTTACTTGGAGCTGACTGAGAGTCCTCATGACATGTCAGTTGGCTCCTCCCAGAGTCAATGATCCAAGAGAGCCAGGTAGAAGCTCCAAGCCTTTTATGACCTAGCTTTGGAAGTCGCAGTCTCCCTTTTGCAATATCTTATTAGTCATAGAGTTCAGCCCTATTTATCATGAGGGTAGACTACACAAAGGCAGGAATGCCAGGAGGCAAGACTCACTGGGAGCTGTGTTAGTCACACTTCTGTTGCTGTGACAAAATCTCTGAGAGAAACAAGGGAGGAAGGATTTATTTTGGTTCACTCTTAGTCCATAGTCACTTGGCTGCATGTTTCTATACGTGTGGTGAGGCAGAACCTCATGGTAGAAGGGCATGGTGGAGCAAAGTTGCTCACTTTATGGTGGCCAGGAAGCAGAGAGAAACAGGAACAAGCCAGGGACAAGGTATATCTTTCCAGGACATATCCCCAGTGACCCACTTCCTCCATCTAGGCTCCACTTCCTATTTTTCAGTGTTTCCCAATAATCTCATCCTATTATGAATCCATCAAGGAATTAATCCATTGATTAGGTTAGAGAAATCAGAATTCAATCACTTTCCAAAAGCCCATCAGCTGGCAACCAAACCATTAGCACATGAACTTTGAAGGGGGATATTTCATATTCAAACCACAACAGAAGCCATCTTAAATGTTGTAATGATGGCTCCATTACTGGTACACCCTGGACAGGGGTTAGTTTTTCTGGAGACCTAACGTTAATTGGTACAATATTATTTCTAAGAATTGAGTGAGGAATGCAAAATGGATTATGGATGACATCGGGTCATTTTTGTTCATGACCTGCCAATTTCCTGAGGCTATAGAAGCACTGACCCCTGCATGGGACATTTCCTGCATGGGGCATGGAAAGGCTTATCAGCCAAGCAGATCACCCACTGCCAATAATTGACTATATGGATTTGAGGAGTAGGCAGGATTCAAAGGTGATCCCCAAGATCCCTCCCCACCTCAGTGTATACACCTTGTATAATTTCCTCCCCTTGAGTGTGGGCAGGGTCTGTAAAAGTGACAGGATGTCACTTGGTTTATGATAGACTTCATTCCATAGCAAAGGTGATGGGATTTTTCAGTTGTATTTAATGTCCCCAATTAGCTGATTTTTGAGTTAGGGAAAAGGATGATTATCACAAATGGGCCCGACTCAATCAGCTGATCTTCGAGGTACGATGAAAATCAGTTTCAAGAAAAGGATTCAAAATCAGCTTCCAGAAAATCAGTTTTGCAAACAATCATGTGATCATGGAAGAGGACTCTGCCTCAAAGAGACTGCAGCCCTGCCTGACACCTTCCTTCTAGCTGAGAGAGATCCTGAGCAGACCAGCTAAGCTGTGCTTAAACTCCATGGAAACTGGGACAATAAATGTGTATTGTTGTAACCTGCTATTGTGTGGTGATTTGTTATGCAATACAGAAAGCTAATCCAGGAAGGTCATTTTCCTTCTCTGGACCATCAGTTTCCCCGTCTGTCAAATGGAGGGAGAGCAGCATACGGTTCATTTATGAAAGAGCTTCTGGGGTAATAACAATGGCAGCAACTAGCCCATACAAAGTGGTTACTGTGGCCCAGGCCCTGTGGAAGTTGCTTTACCTATGCGCTTATTTTACTCCTCGTTGCACTTTATGAAACAGATACTATCGTCCCTGTTTACAGAAGTAGGAAGTGAGGCACAGAGAGGTTAAGTGACTTGAGATTGCCAGGCTCACCCAGCTAGCACAAACTTCCACTCCAAGATAGCTGTTTTCTGAAAAGCCACCGTTAGAGCTGCATTCCTTGACTTTAACATGACTCCTTTGAAAATACACATGGGTTAGGAATGCAAGAAGGGAATATAAATGTAAATATATATAAATATTTGCACTGTATGTACACCATGACAAAACCAGGCAGGTCTAGAATACCCACTTGGGGCGCTGATAATGGTGCACTTCGAGCCACCAGCCAGAGTTGGAGAGAAGGATGTTTTGGACAAGATGGGCCTTGGGGTGAGCTTGGTGGGACTGACTCGACCCTAATACTCTTTAGCCAGGGTAAGTCCATAAAGAACTTGGTCACAAGGCTCTGCCTTCCCCAGAACTTTGCATGCACACTCCCAGCCACTGCAAGCAGCCAGCTGTAACAGGTGTTACCACTTTGACGTCTGAAAGCATTATTGTACCACCACTACCCTTCCTTTGTCCCTTGAGGTCTGGAACAGAGCCAAGCCTAACTAGAGAGCCTGTGTGTGTGTGTGTGTGTGTGTGTGTGTGTGTGTGTGTGTGTGTCTGTGTCTGTGTGATTATGCTCATGGCTGGTCCCTGGCAAAACCTATAGATATCATACTGGTTTCACTTCCCTTAAAGTGACTTCTCTTCCCCGTGACATCTTCATGGTCCATGCCCTCAGCAAGCCACATCCTCCCTAGGGAAGAAAATGTCTGAGAATTTTACCCACACTAGTTCTAACTAGTTAATTTTTGCAAAAAAAATCTAACCACAGAAACAGAAAGAAAGCCAGAAAGCCCAAGGTCAGTGATTAAACCTGGAGACTAGTTTGCCAATGGTAGGACCTCAGGCAGCCTGAGAAATGGAATACTAAGATTTGGGAGCAGAGATTTTTGTCTTACCCTCATTTTCATGCCCCATCCTCTTGTTCCTTCTTCCTGCAACACACACACTCCACCTATACCCTGCAGAGTTGGTAGAATGAGAATTAGGAGGACATCAGAACCCTGGACTTCGGGTCGGGGGTGCAAGATTCCAGTTAATGACAGATGCTCCCATCAACCTGCTGTGATTCTGACTTCTTCTTTTGGAGCCTCAGTTTCTCCATCTATAAAATGAGAGGAAATGTGGACCACAGCAATGATTCTCGATCAGTGGTTTCTCCCTGGAATCTTCCATGATTCCAGTGATTTTTCACTGGAATCACAACTGGAGAGTTCTCTAATAATACAGACACCTGGGCTCCCCCTCAGAGATTTCAATGCAGTTGTTATGTGGCCTGGATAGCTAATTTTTATAGCTTGGTAGCTGATTCTAATGTTGTTGTTGTTATGTACTGGGGAGTCAGATCTGACTCATGGAGACCTTGTGTACAACTGAACAAAACACTACCCAACACTGTGCCATGCACATGATCTCTTTTATGTTTGATTCCAATGTTGCAGCTACTATGTTTCTTCTCATTTTGAGTCAGGTCACATAGGCAAAAGGAGGTCTCAGGGGCTTTATTCTATTCCCATCATTAAAGTAGACTCTACCTTGAGAGAGCAACTCTTTCCCAGTCATTTCTTGAATGCTTTCCAGCCAGGAAGTCTCATTTTCTGGCACCATATTTGACTGTGCTTCTTTACTACTCATAGGGTTTTCAATGACTGTTTACAGAGTGGCCTGGCAGGTCCTTCTCCTGGAAGCTCAACTGAAACATGTCCACAATGAGTGGCCCTTCCAGTATCTGAGATACCAGTGGCATAGCTTTCAGCATCACAGGAACACACAAGCCCCCACATCACGATAAATTGACAGACACATGAGGGGATTCTAATGTGAAGAGAATGAAGTCCACAAACGGGTTTTAGAGTGTTTGAAAATACCCTAGAAGTTTGTAGAATTGTGCCTACAAACCACCAAAGAATCCCAAGAATATAAAAAAGTTAAGATTATCTTTAAGGACTCTAGCGGCTTTTATTTATGTGAAAAATAATGAAAACTCCATGCTTTAGAGTGAAAGAGTGACACCTGGTGGTTTTAGTTTGCACTTGAAATGATCTAAATCTGCCAGTACCTTGCAATCCTAGTCGTTATTTATTGAGCACCAACTCAACGTGTAAGGCATGGTGATGTGTCTTTTCAGATAGACAAAGATAAAAAAGCACCCTTCCACATGCAGCTCACAGTTGGAGGGGCAATGCGCATGTGCATAAAGCCCTTTGATCCAAAATAGGAGGTCACATGGTGGAAAACAAAGTGGAAGCCTGGGGTCTGGGCCAGCTTCACAGGCACATGACCTGTGCTTGGAAGGACTCTGCACTTGATTTCATAATCTCCCGACTCTGTCTTGAAATTATGAACAACAATATTAACAACAGGGGCCATATATTTTCACTTTGCACTAGGCTTCAGGTAACTAGTCTTGCCTGGGGTAGCTGGGAAATTTCTGCAGAGATGACATCTGACCTGGATCGGGAAGACAAGGTAATGGAGAGAGAGGAAAGGAAGAGGCATATTTTAGTGTAGAAAGTGAGGTGAAGTCCCTAAGCCTTGGTGATAGGGTGGTCTGAGGGGAAAGAGATAGAAGATTCAGGGCTGAGAAGGGGTGGAGAGGGAAGGGAATTTGATGTCAGATAATTCGGGCTCAGGAGCAAGGAGGATCTCCAAGGACTGGCCCAGAAGCTGGAATTCAGAAGACAGACCAGGGCTGGAGTTTTAGGTTGGATTTCCAGGTCCCCCTAGGTGGAACCAATGGTTATAGGGTTTCCTGAGAGGAGAAAGGCAGAGCTGCAGAGCTAGGCCTGGCCTTTGGGGCCCACTGAGGATCTTGGCTTCCAAGACTCCTGCCTTGGGGGTGGGGGTGGCATAAAATGCCCTTGAGGGCAGGGATGGATGGCTCTTGAACCCCGATCTCTTCATGATGTGCTATAAAACTCCCTTTACTTCCTTTTTTGCTTCAACACCACCCCGGGACAGTGACACAAACCCTCCTACAGACACTCATGTCGGGGACTTTTCCCATTCAACAAGTGCCCTGCATTCCTCAGCCAGGATTCACCAGCCAGGCTCTGAGCAAGCGTCTCTGTCACCCCTCATGGTGGCTTTCAGCCTGCTGATGGCAGATGACAAAACTTAGACAAGACTCTAGGGGGCCTAATGAGCAAACCCCACTGGGAAATGGCAAGCTATTTCTTTCTCATGGGACTTTCCACGTTCTGGGGGAGGAGCTTTACAGAGAATGAGCTATTCTTCAGATGGTCAAGGATGGGCTCAGGGCATTAGAGCCCTCAAATCACATTTCACACGAATTCTCCCTACTGGGCACTATCAAGGGTTGGTATAGGTAGCTGGCAACCTTGATTCCTGTGTTCTTGGTTCCCATAACCCAAGTTAGCATCCTGCCCTATGTTTGTCATTATTTTTCTTCCTTGTAAGCGCAGACTGCCTCAGCCTCCTAAGGGCTTGGGTTTAGTTCAGTTGGTAGAGTACCAGGCTGCACTCTCTGAGAACCCAGGTTTGATCTTCAGCCCTGTAAAAACGGGAGAAGGACGTGGCAATCCACTCCCGAAGCAATCTCAAAACAAAACCCTATGAGGGTTGCTATGAGTCAGACTTGGCTCAATGGCACCTAACAACAACAGCATAAGCACAGAGTAGGCAGAACGTGGGCAGAATGATCAGAGGTGGACTCAGCTCAGTCCATAGGCTGCAGCAGAGAAATACCTCTCTCAGCTGTGTTATTTCCCCAGTTATCCCAAGAGCTCTGCTTGGGTTTTCTTGGGAAAGTTTTGTTCCAAAGAGATCTTAGGATTCCCTCTGGGCCCAGGGTGCATTCTTACTTGGGATGAGGGGATAGTTAGTTATTAGCTACCAGAGCCAACAGGTGGTTCCCAGGGCAGGGACTGGGGCTCAGGGATGCCCATTTCCTCTGAACTCCATTATTCTGCAGAAAGTGTTGAAAATGTAGGCTTTCTACTCCGTCAGACTCTGTCTTGGATAGAGGTTGATTCTAGCACAGCAGAGGAACTCCTCATCTTCAGGACTGCATGCTACTGGGCCTGCAGAAGAAGTGACTTGGGGGTGGGCGGTTAAGATGTCACAACCTGGCCACTGTCCCAGGCACCTGCCCAGCCACCAATGCTATGGACCAAAGAGCAAACACATGTAAGAGGGCTGTGCCTGGCTCCAGCCATAGAGAGTACAGGGAGGGGTGCATCCTTGTGTTCCAGGGCAGGTCCTGGTGCTCCAAGTGGGATCCAGTGTCCCAAGGGAGACTTAGTGCTCTTGGGACTGGGTGTTCCAGATCAGATCTGGTCCTCCAGGCAGGGCCAGCTCCAGAGCATGCTGTGAGAAACTTGCCTCATGCCTGGGCTTGCCAAACTGTGTTTCCTCTTCATGTGGGGATACAGATGCCTGGAGGGCAAATGTCCCAGGCTTGGCTCCTCAGAGTGTGTGAAATTGTTTGAGCCAGAGTGAGAGAGCAAGAGAGAGCCAGAGATATAGAGGGATGTTGTTGTTGTTAGGTGCCATTGAGTCGTGTCTGACTCATAGCGACCCTTATAGGGTTTTCAAAGGCTGATTGTTTTGGGATTGCTTTGGGGGAAGTGGATTGCCATGTCCTTCTCCCATTTTTATGGTGCTGGGAATGGAACCCAGGACCTCAGAGACTGTAGGAGCAGTGCTCTACCAACTGAGCTAAATCCCAGCCTCATAGAGGGATTGTTGTTGTTGTTGTTAGGTGCCATGGAGTTGGTATCCGACTCATAGTGACCCAACCCTACCTACAATAGGTGAAACACTTGTCAGTGCTTCTCTGCTGTTCATAGGGTTTTCAATGATGCAATGATTTTTTGGGAGTGGGTTGCCAGGTCTGTCTCCCAAACCTACAGCACCTAGTGTTCCCAGGAGGTCTCCCATCCAGGTACTAACCAGGCCCAACCCTGCTTAGCTTCCGAGATCTAGGATGCCACAGGGCTATGGCTGCAGGCCATGGAGCAATAGGGACACCTGTATAAACCCACAGAGGAAGCTCTGGGAAAGAGACAAAGCCAGGGAGAATCACACACACTGAGACCAAGAGATCATCGCTCAAGTTGCATCTTCCTGTATGTCTAAGGCGAGTGACCCCTGTAAGACCTGATTTATATGGTGAGGCCCCTCCTGTCCTTTCACAGTAAAGGGGCAAAGATGCAGAGAAACAGCTCGCTCCAGGAGTGGTCGCAGACCTCAGCGGCGAGCGGCAGGGGAACCGGGCAGCGCCTAAGTCTGGATGAAGAGGTGGAAGTTGGTGCGCGTGAACTCATTGTGGATGCTCTCCAGGAGCGCGTCGGCGTCTGTAGCGGGTTCTGCTGCGCGGGGCTGGCCCGGCAGAGGGCTATATTCAGGGGTGTAGGTGAAGGAGAAAGCGCTTGGGTAGAAGAGCCTGTCGGCGCGCACCAGGCTCACCGGCACTGTGACAGGAGCGCGCAGCCAGCGCCAGTCGCTGCCGAAGGCAGCCACGTCCGGCACCACGCACACCAGGGAGCGCGGGCTCCTGGGGGTGAAGCATCGAGGTTAGGGCTTCAGTGATTCCAACGACAAGAACCTCGACCCCCTTGCTCCTTGCCACCCAAGGGAAGCTGCTTCCTCCGGCTCATACCTGTACATGGTTTCTGCCTCCACGTCCCCGAACCACACCTTGAGCCCAGCGTGGAAATTTTCTCCATGAAGCTCCAGGGTGGCCACGTCGCCCCCCCCACTCAGCTTGGGGAAGGGTGGCATCAGGTGAATTGGAGTAAGAGTGGGGCAGGAGACTGCTATCCTTCCTCTCCAGCACCCCCCATCCCCGCCAGGGCCCCCCAGCGCCCTATTCACCTCAAGGGTGCTGATGAGGGGCACCGGCGTGACTGGCTCCCGCGTACAGGCCAGACTGGTGCTGAAAGAGAACTCCACGGACTCGGTGCCGATGATGGTCCAGCAAGAGCTGTCATTGAGCAGCGCCTTATTCGCCTCCTTGGGACACAGGGCGGCCTGTGAGGAGATCCAAGGGATGGGGCAGAAGCTTCCATGGGAGTCACCAGCATATGGGAGCCAGTACAGTGCCTGAACTTTTCTCTATTAGGCCCAACCATGTTCCACTCCTAGACTCTGTGGTTTACGTGCCCTGGAGCTCGGACAAGACCCTTAAGTTCTCTCACTTAGAGTTAAATAAACTCATTGAACCAGTTGGTTTCTAATGCCCTCGTTTTCTTAGGATTCTAGAATTCTTTCTTTTAACATTGTGCGATCCTGTGTGTGCCTTAACATTCTACAGTTTTAATGTTCTTTGAGAAGGAATATTGCTCAATAATAATTGTTATTTTACATATTCTGACATTATGATTCTATCTTCTATCATTCTAAGGTAATATTCTTTGGAGAGTAATAATGCTTAGCAATAACAATAATAATAATTATTATTTTCCACTCCTCCTCCTCCTCCTCCTCCTCTTCTTCTTCTTCTTCTTCTTCTTCTTCTTCTTCTTCTTCTTCTTCTTCTTCAGTACTGGGGAGTTGAACCCAGGGTTTCACACATGCTTTGCAAGCACCCCTCTACTGAGCCACACCCCCAGCTAAGTTATGCAGGCTGCCTCTGGCCTTGAACTTGAGATCCTCATGGCTCAGCCTCCTCACAAGTTGCTGGGATTACAAGTGTGTGCCCCTGGCTTAACATTCTATGATCCTAATTGTTGTTGTTGTGGTTGTTGTTGTTGTTAGGTGCTGTCGAGACATGTCCAACTCATAGCCACCCTCAGAGGGTTTTCAATGGCTGATTGTTTCGGGATTGTCACATCCTTCTCCCACTTTGGTGGTGCTGGGAGTCGAACTCAGGACCTCAGAGACTACAGAGCAGCCCTCTACCAACTACCCAGCCATGATCCTAATGTTAGATGCTGTCACATTGTGTCTAACTCATAGTGACCCTTATAGGTTTTTCAATGGCTGATTTTTTCTGGGATTGCCTAGGGGAAGGATTGCCATATCCTTCTCCCACTTTTGCAGTGCTGGGAATTGAACTCAGGACTTCAGAAACTGGAGAGCAGTGCTCTACCAACTGAGATAAATCCCAGCCCATGATTCTAATAGTCTTCACTTAATGATACCTGTGATTTCTATTTACATTCTGCAATTTTATATCCTAACGTTCTATGATTCTAATCATCTTTTGAAAGGAATATTGCTCAATAATAGTAATTATCAGTACTGTTCTACATTCTATGATTCTGCTCTGATAGGTTATGACTCTGGCCTTCCATGGGAAGACAGTATTGCTGGTAAGCAGCCCCGGCTATGATCATGATCTTATATTCTCTGGCTCTCTGCAGTCTCCCTTTCTAGGATGTTTGGTACTGGTATTCTCTGCTTCTCACCTGGAACTGCACCACTTTTTCTGTGGCAAGGCATAAGTAGGTGCCACCTCCTCCTGGAGGGCCACCTGGAAACTGGAATGCACACTTGTGCAGCTGGGAGATGGGCTCATCCACATCAAGGAGGGCACACTGTTTGGCTACTTTGCGGATGATCTGTAGTAGAAAGGTGGTAGGAAGAATGGTGGCAAGTACCTGGTGCCCAGAGGCTGCCCTCCCAGGCGGTTTCTGCAACTCTGATTGCCATGTGGATGCAGGCAGTTTCCCACATAGCACTGAGTCTCCCCAGAGGGACAATAAGTGTCTTCATGTCTTAGGCCTCACCCTCCAGCCCTGGCAGCATGGGCCACCCCCTGCATGGATCTGGGGAGACCTCTGCTGGCATGCCCTCCTTCTTCATACCATAGGAGGTAGTGTGATGCCCGTGACTGTGCAGACGAGCTGCACCAGGGAGCCATAGCGGATGCAGCCCTCTCGAGGTGGAAAGTCCCCTTGAGAACAGTGCTCATCAGCTGGGGCAGGGGAGAAAAAGAGGAACAAGGGTCTCAGGGACCCTATGCTTCTGCCTCAAATCCTGTTTCCTCCCCTCTGACTCTACTTTGCATCACGTATGGGCCTTGTGGGAAGGGCTGGCCTTCGGGGAAGCAGCTAAGGCTGGAGGTTCTAATCCTGGGGGGGGGTCAATTATGGTCATCCTCACAAATGCCTGTCCCCTGGGGTAGACACTTAATTGATAAGAAGGGAAAGAGCATGGATATTGGAAACAGATAGCTTAGACTAGTCACTGGCCACTGGGACCATGGACAAGTCTTTTTGTTTCTGAGAATCAGTTACAAGGGGCCAAGTTTACCTTTCTTGAGGAGCTGGGGTGAAGACTAAACATGCTCACCCACGTGGAATGCCCAACCTGCACCTGCTCATGTGATTACCCAGGTGGAGTGTGAAGGCAGCCCACTGTCTCGCACTAGCCACAAAGGCCCCGTCCTCCACAGAGAGGTAGCGTGTGGACACTGTTTGGGAGCGCAGGCGGTTGAAGAGGGAGACCTTGGAGCCCGAGGAGATGCACACTGTGAGGGGAGGTGGAATCAGTGCCCTGCCCTGGCCTCGTCCCTTGGACTCACCAGATAATTTCCAGTCCTCTGTTCCTTGTGCCAGCCTGGATAAGATGCTCACTGGCTTGGACACATTGGCCATTCATATTTCACAGCTATTTATCTAGTGCCTGCTACAGTCCTGCTTCTGAGCCTTTGTGTGATCCTCTGTGCTCCTGGGCATCCTTCAGTTCACCAAAGAGAATCACAGCAACTCACTCAGGGCCTGCTTTGTGGCAGGCACGGTACTGGGTACTGAGTACTGAAGAGTGAATTAGCCTCAGCTTCACTCTGGAAGAGTTCATGATCTTGAGAACATCAATATAAAATGCCAATATGACTCGGTAAAGGCTGAGCTAAGGACACTTCCTTGGAGCAGGAGAACATGAAGCTGGTAGGAGTCTCATAAAGGGCTGCTAAAGCAAAGACCACATGGTGCAAGACAGTAGTAGAATATTGCTAGGGCTTGACATCTCTCTTTCGGCCTGGAGTATGTACTCAGAGCCACAGCTTTCATTTCTCACTGGACTTTGACCATCTGGGGAGAAGGCACTGCGGGGGCATCACCCTCTCTCCTCTCACAGTGCTGGACATATTTACATATTCTATCTATACTTAGTCAAGCCTCCTTCCATTGAATAACTGCTTGCATTTATTGTGTGCCAGGTATTTATGTGTGTGGAGGGTGTGCTAGGGGGCTGAACACAAGGCCTTACACATACTTTGCAAGTGCTCTACCACTGAGTGGCACTCCCAGCACCTTTTAAATTTTTTATTTCAAGACAGGGTCTAAGTTACAAGGGCTGCCTCTAGCCTCAAACTTGTGATCTTCCTGTCTCCGCCTCCCAAATCACTGGGATTACAGGCATGTTCCACTGTACCCAGCTGTCAGGTATTTTTCTAAATGCTTTATGTGTATTAGCTCATTTGAATCTTAAAAACCCTCTGAGATAGGTAATATTATTTCTGCTCAAGACAGCAACTTGCTCAAGATTGCACAGCTAGCAAGCTGCAAAGCAGATTCAAATTCAGGCCAGTAGGCTGCAGAATCTGTACTCAGCCATCACACTATGCTACTACCTCTGCCTAGATCTGGGCCACCTTCTGGGTGGCAAGTCACCTGGACTGTGCTAGGACCAAACCTATCTTTCTTTCTATTTTCCTTCCTTCTTTCCTTTTTACTGAACCAGAGTGTCGCTATGTAACCCAGGTTGTCCTGGAATTTGAGATCATCCTGCCTCAGCCTCCCAGCTAGGATTACAGGTGTGTGCCACCACACAAAAGCTCCCAAATGTTTCTTAAGTGACTGGATGAATATTCTGAACCTCATTTCCCTCATCTACTACCTAGGAACAATGATAAGTATCTACCCTTCTGGAAAATGGTGAGCATCCACTATGGCCATGCAAGTGAATGCTCTCCAGGAAAGTCTCTGTCACTCCACTCCTTACATCCCAGTCATGGGTGTTCTGGTGTTGTCCTTGTCATTCAGCCATTTTGCTCTTACTCTTTGAACTCCTAGCCCTGGGAGTGCCACCCGACATCCAGGACAGTACTTATCTCAAGTTGTTTCTTTGATCTGCTATGGCTCCCTTGCTAGGCTATGCTTTTCTCTAGGACAGACACCTGCTTTCATTTTCTAGGGACCCTGCACCTAGCACAGAGCAGGCACTCTATCAGTATTTTCAACTGAATTCCCTCTGCCTGTTTATCATCTTTTTTTTTTTTTTTCCTTTTGGTGCTGGGGTTGGAACTCAAGGCCTCATGAGCATGTATTAAACATATGATTTACCACTTAGCAATACCCCCTTTTGTCGCCACTTTTAATCTGCCCCCAGGTCTCTGAGAGCCCCCATCTGATCCTCAAGTCTTGGTATCCGTTCCCTTTCCTCTGCTTTTGCTCCCCTACCACCAGTTCTGGGCTGGGATTTAGCTCAATTGGTAGCGCTCTGACATCCCTAGTTCGATTCCCAGCACTGCAAAAGTGGGAGAAGGATGTGGCAATCCACTCCCGAGGCAATCCCAAAACACTCAGCCATTGAAAACCTTCTGTGGGTTGCTATGACAGCACCTAACAACAACCATCAGGTCTAAGCGGCACCCACTGACCCAGGCCCCTTCCCTCTCTTGGCCCTGTCTCTCCCTGTCTCTGCCCGCCCCAGCCCCTGCTCCCTGCCAGTTTAGCAGCTCTTGACTGGATTGCCCCTCCCCACCCGCTGTGCACTCAGGCCCCTGCTCACAGTCGGTGTTTTTCAACGACTGCTTCTTCTGCGAGGGCTTGGAGATGACCTTGATGAGGCGGCTGTGGAAGGTGCCCAGCTCTCGGCCCCCTCGCAGCACGAGCCTCAGCACCAGCCGGAAGTGCTTCCTCTTGTCGGCGTCGGAGATGTACAGGGTCTTGGCACAACCGAATTCCTGCGGGGCTCGCGGGGTGGGGCCATCTCATCCCAGCCTTCCGCCACCGGGTGAGCCAGCCTCCCGCAGTTATTTGACGTCCGCCCCATTGGAGAGGACGAGAAGCTGCACGAGCCTGGCTCAGCCTCCAGGCAAAACCCCGGCCTCCTGGCCTCCCCCCCCACCCCCCTCGAGAGGCAGGGATGGGAGCAGGGGTCCGACCCTCTTCCGTGCGCTCTCACCCTGGAGTCTGGTTGCTCTTCGAAATTCAGTTTCTGAGTTTCGGCGGCGCTGCCGGACGCGCCGTCCAGTCCCATGTACCCGCACACAGTAGGCCCGCTCTCCCCTGCCTGGTGGGCTGGAAAAGGGACGCGCGCAGGCTCTGGAAAGACTCAGGAAAGACTCAGGTGCCAGGCAAGCTTAATTCTGGCCGCCAGAGGGCGCAGCGAGCCGGTGCCTGCCAACCGCCAGGCTCACAGGGCCGTGCTGAACGATACGCTCTACAGAGGACAGCCGGGGAGCGCGTCCTCACCTTGTCCCTGCACTGACTTCACCCTCCAGCCAGGACCGGCGAGATAGACACAGGGTGGGGGGCAGAAGAACCTGCAGAGACATGCAGGTGCTAGATTCGTATTCCCATCTCCACTTGACTGTCTTGTAAACATCTCAAGGTAGCATGAACCCCAAAGAAAAATTCTTCCTCCCTCTCTCCCCTAGACTTCTCCATAACTGCCAGCTCCATTCACTTCCCAACGTTCTTTTTTTTTTTTTCCGTTCCTCACCTCATTCAACCCCTTAGTAGATCTCGCCCACTCCACCTTCATCCCTTGACTTCTTACCTTGGTCCTAACCATTACTTTTGCCCTGTGCTGCTATTCCACTCCTCTTCAACTTGATTTCCACACAGCAGCCAGAGTACTTTTGTAAAAACACGAGTCAAATCATGTTGCTCCTCTTCTTAAAATCCTCCAGTGGTTTTAAATTCATATGATCTGGCCTCTGCTTACATCTCCACAGTATTTCCTATAACCCTGTCTCCTCTAATTCCAGCTACTCTGACTTCTTTTGTACCCCCCACGTCCCACTCCCAAACAGGCCTAGTTGGTATAGCCTGAGATCTTTGCATTTTCTGTTCCTTCTAGTTGGAACATGCTTTCCCTAGATTTTCTCACGACTGGTTCCATTTTAGTATTCATATCTCAGTTCTGATGTAATTGTTCTTATAAGGCTCTTTAACGTCCTTGACCTTTCAAGCCAAAGTATCCCCACTTCCGTTTCTACCACATGACCCTGTTCTGTTTTCCTTCAAGCTCTGATCATAATCTGAAGTATCTTCTTGGCTGATTTGGGGGGAGGTAACAGTGAGTGAAAATGCCATGGAAGCAGGAATGTATCCGTCTTGTTCTGATATATACCCAGTGCCCAGCAGTGGCCACAGAGCCTGGCACATGACAAGCACTTAGTAAATAGCTGAATGAATAGATAATGGTGAGGGAGGGGGACCAGAGTCACAGGGAGGTTCTGCTATATGCCAAGTGGGGCCAGTGCTGGCTAAGAGACAGGCCCTGAGTCAGCCAATAGTTGAGGTCTCAACCCTGAAGCCTCCCCCAAGTGTAGGAGAGGATGGAGGGGTGCATGTTGCTGAAGGATGCAGAGACGTGGGAGGGGTTGTAGAGGCACCTACCGCTTCTCATTTCCGTAAGATTTCTGGGCCACCTTGGCATGCAGGATCTGCACTGTCTGCTCACAGCGTTGCTGCAGGCATGCGCGCATGTCCTCCCTCAGGGTGGTGGTGTTCTCTGGGGGTGACCTGGGAGTGGGGGCAGGCCAGCCGGCCAAAGCAGAGAGTCAAAGACTGAGGTGGGACAGAGCCCACCATTCAGGGTGAGTAAAATGAAGTGAGAGATGAGGCTGCTGTACATTCTGCCTCCCCAAAAGGGTCAGGGGAAGAAGTGTTAGGCCAAGGAGAGGATTTGGGTGCAAGTTGTGGGCTAAATATTTGGTCTTTGAGTAGCTCGATAAAGCTTGCACAGAGACCGGAGGGACCACCCAGGTGCCACTCTGTGGGTCTGGCTTCCTGGCTGTTGCCATAGGGAGACACAGTGTGACACAAAGGCCGCACTTATGCTGGCCCTCGGATGCAGATGGGGTATGTGGAATTGATAGTTAAGCACCCCCACCCAGGCCATTGCGGAGGGAGAAACAGCCTTAGCAGGCCCCAGGCTCAGAGCTCAGTCTCAGTGCCTGTGGGCAGACATCTGCAAGCATAAAAGGGCCCCAAACTGTGTCCCCAAGTTGGGGGGCATCAGAGTCTTTCTGGGGCCAACACAACATTCCTTCCTTTCTCCCAGGGGAAGGGGTCTGTTGCTGTGTGCGTTTTCCTTTCTTTGATTACAGGGAATCGCCGCCAATTACTCTGGCCCTGTACAGTGAGTCAGGTCAGAGCTTCTTGGCTTGGGGGTGGGTGCACCCAAAGCCTGTGCAGTGACAGGAGCATGTAAAGGAGTACGAGGTAGGAGAGATTTGGGGGAATTAGCAGATTGGGGCCCAGAGAAGAGCTATGAACCCCGAGGCTGTCTTTTTGAGTTCTCCTCACTCCTGGAGGGGACAGCCTCTCCTCACTCCTGGAGGGGACAGCGGAGGGAAAAGGCAGGCGCGCCCTCGGAAGCCCGGCCAGGCAGTCGCCTGCCAGAGCCAGGCCCGCTCCGCCTCTTGGGGCTCTCCTCGGGGAAGTGCCTCACAGGCTTCCAGCGCATTCCAGCTGCGGAAAGTGTCGCCGCCCTTCTCCGGCTGTAGCCGAATTCCCGCCTGCAGCTAGCGCCCACGGCGGCAAGAGTGGCAGGAGAAGGGGGCGCTGCGCTCGCCCCGCCCCAGTCCCCAGGGGAAAGAGGAATCGCTCCCTGCCAGTGGGAGGGGTCGCGGCCAGCGCCCCCCCTCCCCACCCGCCAGCCCCGGGTTAAATGCGGCCGCCGCCTCCACTAGCTCCTGCTGCCTGGCGGTCCCCACCTAGCGCATGCTGCCCACGGCATTACCTGGACCAAGTGCCTGGAAGGCTCCGCCCGTCCGCTCCGTTCTGCAGCCGCGCCTTCGAGCTGTCCGCTAGGCTCAGGTGAGTCAAAGGGCCCGGGAGCGCTGGGGGATCTGCAGGGGAGCAGCCATAAGGCCCCACCTTGCCGCCGTCCTTGGCCGCCTGCGAGCCTACATCTGACCTGGAGTGCCCTTTCCCTCTTTTGTAACGTCCTTTCCAAATTGAGCCCCCGAGAAAATGGGAGCACCCCTTGCCTCATCTCCCTCCAGGCCCCTGGCATGGTCCCAAGGTGCTCATTCCTAGGCCAACTCTTGAATTAATTGCAGACCTCACCTCCCTTGCAAGTCCCCTTTCCCTAAGCGAAGGGCATCTGGGAAACTTTAATGCAAGGATTAACTCCTTAGAGGAGGTCACCACCTCGCAGTGTGACCTCGAGTGGAGACCCCTATTACCGTCCTGGACTTGGGTCCTGCAGAATGAGAGGGTTAAAAAGGTGATGAACTTTGAGGCAGTCGCTCTTTTGACTTTCTGGGGTTCCTAGGGTGGGGGTAGGGTTAGCTCTGGCCAAGAATTGGTTAAGGCGGACTTTAATTAAGATTTGGGGGCCCAAGGGTTTCTGCAGGTAGGAAGGGGTGGCAAGTGGCAGAGGTCCCTGTGCCTTTACCCACAAGTTAGCCAGGGGTGCTGGCCTCAGGTATGGCCCAAGCTGGAGGAGGCATTTCCCCACTCTCCCACTTCCACCAGCAGCTGACACATGTAGCTTAGGCCACCCGCCCACGGCGGGCCCTGCCAGATGGATTTTTGTTCCACTACTAGGTCTGGAAGGCAAGTAGGGAGAAGAATCCCAGACGGGAAGGCCGCCTAGAGGGAGCGGCAGGCACCGGCCTTGCTCAGAATGGGCCCATTCACGGAATTGGGGGGCGGGGCTGCGGTGGGTTAGGGGCAGCTGGTCTTCCCTGCCAAGAAACAGCGACAGAAAAATGGCTAAGGCAGCCTCAGCGTGCAGCGGTGGGGGCTGGGGTAAGGAATGGAAGGAAAAGAGGTTTGTTTAGTGGCTCCTAGGCGCCAGGGAGCCACGCAGCTCTGGAGGGAGATGGAGAACCACAAGTTTCCAGGTATAGTACGCCCTTGTAGCTGGGGAGAGGGGCGCCTTCTTGAGCCTCTGTTTCCTCATCTGTACAATAGGGTTCCTTCGTGATTCTCAAAGGACATCGCCAGGGGTCTTAGGAGGGTGAAGTCTCACCTGATGCCCCCACTGGGTCCATGGCTGCTCCACGAGGCCCCAGCCGCTCTCTCGCTGCCCTCTGGGAGCGTACAGTGCTGCTGTCCCTGGTGCCCGGCACACCTCTGCTCCCTGACTATCGAGCCGGATATATCGTGTTCAGGCCTTATCTTCAAGGCCCTAGCTCCTAGCCCCTGTTTGCTCTGGGCAGGGACACCTGCTGGGCAGATGTGGGCTTCCCACGGTCACCTAGCCAGACCTAGGCAGGCGCCCCCTGGTGGCCTCTTTTGGAACCAGCCTAGGAACGGAGATGCCAAGCCTGGAGTTCTGCGTGGTAGGTTTTAGCCCTCGACTCTGACACTCGACAGGGCAAAAGGGTGCAGCCCGTCCTCGTCGCCACGTCTGTGCGTGGGGAATGGGTGGTGGGTTGCAGAGACAGCCATATAGAGGCTCTGGTGTGTCGAGGGGTGGGGAGGAAGAGGGAAATGGCTTCTGTCGCAGAGGTTCACCTCTCCCAGAAGTGGGCACAGAGTACCCTGTGTGCCTCACAGACCAGATCCGCTGCATAGGATTCTATCCTGGCTCAGCCACGTTTTTGTCTCATGACTTTGGGTGCCAGCCCTTAACTTTTCTAAGCCTTGGTCTCCTCATCTGTACACTGGGGACAACAGTCTTAGTGTCAGAATTGGAGCAGCGGTTAATTGCCATTATGCATGAGAAGAATTTAACACCCTACCTGGCATTTAGGAAAGGCTTAAAAAAAGCTTTGTGTACTTTATCTATTTTTTTATTTATTTACTATTCAGCAGTTCCGCAAAGTGTAACTTTCTGGAGTTTTATTTTGTTTGGATTTTGTTGCTGTTGTTTTTGTTGTTTGCTTGTTTGGAGGGACAAGGTCTCTCTATGTGGCCCAGGCTGCCCTTGAACTCTCTATCCTTCTGCTTCACCCTCCCAAGTGCTGGGATTACAGGCATGCTCCACCATGCCTGGCTACGTTCTGGAGTTCTACAAAGACTTTTTGTATTCCTCAGAAATCATAATGTGATGACATTTTTAAAATTATGTTTCAAACATACACAGGAGAGATTAGTAAAATGAACTCACAATCTCCTCCCCTCTAAGCGCTCATGCCCCGGAATAAGAGCTCCATCAATACCATTGCTTTACTAATTTCCTTCCTCCCTGCAGGCTCTGACACCTCCATCTGTCTCCCAAGCACCATGAGGAGCATTTTTTGCTGGCCACTGCCTATGCTGCTGCTGCTTCTCCAGCCATGGGAAACCCAGCTCCAGTCAGCAGGTGATCCGGGGTCCAGCCCTCACCTGTGGGAGGAGGGGAGCAGAAGCAGTTTCTCCATTTGCTGCCAGCCAGGACTGCTGGGAGAGAAAACCGAGGGCTTTGGAATATATCTGGCTGGGCTTGAGTTTCCCACTTCACCTCTTTGAGCCTTGGTTTCTTCACCTGCAGGATGTTTGGGGCTCATGCAAACTTTCCATTTGGTGTTTAATTTTGAAAAGTTTATCAAAAACATGGAAAAAGCAGGAGATTCCACATAAAAATCCTTATTTGAGACTTTTCTTGGAAGATCACAGTATCTGCTAACATCCAGCCCACGTGGCCACATGGCAATATTTGGCTGGAGCTGCTCATTTTAGGAAAGATTCAGGTGCTTGGGCATCTGATGTCCTAACCCAACCAGTTCATTGATTTATATTGCCTGTCTGGCCCCTATAAGCAATTGAGTTACAACATCTCCCCCTTGCCCCCTCCTTGATGGATAGTGCCTCCCCAGAATAGTTTTCAGAGTTGTACTGTGAGGAATTTGTGAAACTTCCAGTCCAGGTCCTCATTACATGATGGATGAATGAGTGGGTCTCATGTGCATTTGCTAAGTTAATATTGTGCTGGCCACTCTTCCACCAGAACCGCAGCAGGTTTTCCTTGGGCGTGTCTCCATGGTCTCCATGGAGGTAAGCTTTTGCTGACCTACGAAAGTCTTCCCCATCTCCCCTACAGGTCCCAGGTGCCGTACTGGGCCCCTGGATTTGGTGTTCGTGATTGACAGTTCTCGCAGTGTGCGCCCCTTCGAGTTTGAGACCATGCGGCAGTTCCTGGTGGGCCTACTCCGCAGCCTGGACGTGGGGCTCAACGCCACACGCGTCGGGGTGATCCAGTATTCCAGTCAAGTGCAGAGCGTTTTTCCCCTCGGCGCCTACTCGCGCCGCGAAGACATGGAGCGCGCCATCCATGCCTTGGTGCCACTAGCGCAGGGCACTATGACAGGGCTGGCAATCCAGTACGCGATGAACGTGGCCTTCAGTGAGGCAGAGGGCGCGCGCCCGCTGAAGGAGCGCGTGCCGCGTGTCGCTGTCATCGTGACCGACGGGAGGCCCCAGGACCGCGTGTCTGAGGTGGCTGCGCAGGCACGCGCCCGGGGCATTGAAATTTACGCGGTGGGGGTGCAGCGCGCCGACGTGGGCTCACTGCGTGCCATGGCCTCCCCACCGCTAGAAGAGCATGTCTTCCTCGTTGAGTCTTTTGATCTCATCCAAGAGTTTGGCCTTCAGTTCCAGGGCCGGCTGTGTGGTGAGTTAGAGGAGTGCAGGAGTGAGAGACCCAAAGTCTCCAGCTGCCTGGATTCCTGTTCCCATCCCAGTTAATCTCGTCCCCCCTGGGTGACCCCGCACAGTCCAGCTACACTGTACCCACCAAGTGAAGTTGAGGTGCTCTGTGGAGTGTGTCAAATTCCAGTTCTGGCCACCTTTGCTTAAGCTTGGTCCGCAAGGGATAACATTAGGTTGTGCTCCTCCCCAGGATGAGGGGTTGTGGTTTACCACAGGCTTAGTGTCAAACTCCGACACCCAGTGCCTCCAAAACAAGAATCACCACCCTCTACAGCTGAAAGCAAACTTGTGCCCTTTGTGCATGAGTATGGCTCTTCCCACTCAGCTCTTTTTACAAATGAAAGAGTTTACAAAAAATCTGTTCTAGACACGGTTTGAGCCATCTGGCTCACCTCTGTTTAGTACCTGCCACCTCCCTGCACTCCCCTGACTTCTGTATGGTCCTACCCTATCCCACTGACAATTGTAGCCCAGTGCTGTCTCTCCTGAGCCTCTTCATGGAGCCAGCTCAAGCCCTGAGCCTCCCTAGGACTGACCCCTCTTAAATGAGTCATAGCCCACCTAAGGCTGTACTTGAGGATGGTGCCTTCCTCTAACCCCATCTCCATCCAGCTCTGTTTTTGGAGGCTTCTGTCCATCTGTCCCCTGCTGATTCTAGCCCTCTACATCCTTAGGGAAAGACCTGTGTGCTGAGTGGGGACACGGCTGCCAGCACCAGTGTGTCAATGCTCCAGGAACATTCTACTGCACCTGCAACTCTGGCTATAAGCTAGCAGCTGATAACAAGAGCTGTTGGGGTGAGAGTTACCCTGCCTTGCAATCTCATTACCTCTGAACCTTCTTTGGCTCCCCATTGTCCCAGCACCAAGCCAATAAGTTAGGTAGGGCTTTTGGAAGAAAAAGTATACCTCCTTCACTTTACAAGCCTTAGAAAGAGGAAATATTGCACGCCTGTAATCCCAGTGGCTTGGGAGGTGGAGGTGGGAGGATCACAAGTTCGAGACCAGAGGCAGTCTGCGTAATTTAGGGAGACCCTGTCTCAAAAAGTAAAAAAATGGGCTGGGGGTGCAGCTCAGTGGTCCAGCACTTGTAGAGCATGCAATCTAGAGGCCCTGGGTTCAACCCCCAGTACTACAAAACAACAACAACAACAACAAAAAACCCCAACAACAACAACAAAAAACCTTGGCAGGACCAGCGCTAGGAATGTTGACTCCACATTTAAATGTGCTTTCTATGGAGTTGGGGGTGTAGTTCAGGGATAGAGTGTAGTTCAGGGATAGAGTTCAGTCTCCAGCACCCAAAAAATAACCCCTCCCCAAACAAACAACAAAAAATACATGCTTTCTATACACTTTTCTCCCCACTTTCAGCCCATTGTCCTACCTGGCTCCAATCCATCTCTTCAACTTGTTTCTTCTGTCTCCTCCCAGGCCCACCCTAATAGTTTCTGTTACTTGGGCGCTGTTGAAGAGACTTCAGTTAGGTGGGCACCCCCCTGCATGCTGCTTATTCTTATTTCTGCGCCTCAGCACTTTCTCTGGGGCTTACCCGTTTCTTTACTTTTGTCTTCTGAAAAGCTATGGCCCATTATGTCTTGTTTATAGGACTGGGCTTTTCTTTTTGATAAGTATGTGTGTCTATTCCTGCGACTGTAATTACTATCATTTATTGAGGGCCAAGTTAGTATTGTCTGCAGCTGTAGTGCTGTGGCATCCTGTTAGATCTCAGAAGCTAAGCAGGGTCGGGCCTGGTTAGTACTTGGATGAGAAACCACCTGGGAACACTAGGTACTTCAGGCTTGGGAGAAGGACCTGGCAACCCACTCCCAAAAAACAATCAGCTATTTAAAACCCTATGAATAGCAGAGAAGCATGACAATAGTATTTCATCTGTTGTATGTAGGGTCATTATGAGTCAGATACTGACTTGATGGCACCTATCAACAACAACAAGAAGTTAGTATCAGGCATTGTGCTAGGAGCCTTCCATCTCTTGGTCTCACAACAGCCTGGAAAAAGAGGTCACAAGATGCCAATAACCCAGATACTACCTGGAGTCTTCTTGTTTCTAGAAACTTAAAAAGGTTGGCTGGAACCCTCCTCTGATGATTGTGAATATTCAAATCCTTCCCTAAGATCTCTCAGAATCTGCTAAGGGCGTATATTCTGGTCATCATCTCCTGCACTGATCTTCTCCAGCATTCTTTTGCTTCATGATTTTTTTTCCCTCCGATTTCCAACCCCACACATCCTGATCTTGTTCCGTGTGTGTGAATCAGTCTTTTTGGTTTATAGACACAAAGACATGCATGTGTATGTATGTGTGCATATGTCTATTTTACTAAAGGAACAGATGGACAGAGGTTTGAGCTGCACCAATAAAGTCTCAAACACATAAAAAGAAAAAAATATTTATAATTGAATTAGACATCCTTGTTCCTAAAAGCCATCAGCTCACTGCAGGAACTTTTTCATTGGCAGCCTCAACCCATGGAATTATTCATCTTCACGTTGTGTTTTGTGTTCTCAAATCCCCTCTCTTCACCCCTGGCTCTTTTCCAGGAATGCCAAATTCTCACTTTTCCTGCAAGGCAGTTCTCCTTCCTCTAGTCTCTATTCCTCAGCTCAGCTCTAGGCATCTTTGCACACCTATATCATCAGTGTATGCAACAGGGCAATAGATCTGCCTCCACCCTCCTCAGAAGGACTTTGTGAATAGCAATTGCTCTCTTCTATTTTACTCCCGTTTTGCAAATGAAGAAAGGGAGGCTCAGAAGGACAAAGTGGCCCCACCTCATCCTCTCCTGTGAGTCAGTGAGCATCTGGAGGACAGAGGCTCTGCCTTCTACAATTATGTGGTCTCTTACTTATGCCTGGCTCAGTAATGGGCACACTGGTTTTGGGGTCTGTCCAGGGGTTGAGTTGAGAGGGTCACCTGACCTTGTAGGAAGGAGAGATATGCTTATAGATATTACAGACGCCTGGGTACCACTCCAATCTTTGGAGATCAGACCCCAGCGTAGGTATTCCTAAAGAGCTCCTCAAATGGGCAAAGGCTGACCTAATCTCCTCCTCAGCCATTGACCTGTGTGCTGAAGGGACCCATGGCTGTGAGCACCACTGTGTCAATTCCCCTGGCTCCTATTTTTGTCGCTGCCAAGCTGGCTTTGCACTTCAGCAGGACCAGAAGAGCTGCATGGGTGAGTGAGCACCCCCGCCAGCATCTTGGATGACAGAGGCCTCTGATGGCTCCAATAAGAAGTGACATCTTGTTGTTTCTTCCTTCCACCAGCCATTGACCACTGCAGCTTCGGAAACCACAGCTGCCAGCATGAGTGTGTTAGCACCTTTGCGGGGCCACGATGCTACTGCAGAGAGGGCCACGATCTGCTCCCAGATGGGAGGAGCTGTCGTGGTGAGGATGGCTCTCCTGCATTTGTGGGGAGCAGTAGGGGAGCCAGACAAATGGAGTCCACCCTCGCTCATCCCACTCTGTCTCTTCTTTAAGTCAGGGACCTTTGCAATGGTGTAGACCATGGCTGTGAGTTCCAGTGTGTGAGCGAGGGCCTGTCCTACCGCTGCGTGTGCCCTGAGGGGCGGCAACTTCAGGCTGATGGCAAGAGCTGTGACCGTGAGTTATGGGCTGAGGGCATTCTGCCTGCTTCTGCCCCACTGCTTGCATTCTGAGCATCCTTGCTTCACCCTTGATGCAGCCCAAGGATGCCGGGTAAATGTGTGTGTTGGGGGTGGATGTTGGAAAGTGTGCTATACCCTGCCTGCCTCCATTGCTTTCCAACCAATCCTCTACTCTGCTGCCAAATTTAATTGAAAAATCCACGTTTGATCATATTCCTCTTTTGTTCAAAATCCTTCTGTGGCTCACCAGTGCCTACAGAATCAAGATCAAGTGACATATCCCTGAGTGTTTCAAATGGTGGACACAACCACATTAGTGGATAATGAAATCAAATTAGTGGGTTACAGCTAGCACTTAAAAAAAAAAAAGGAATGGAAGAGAAAATAGAGTTTCCTGCATGTAGAAAGAGTAAGTATTGTTTCTTTTTTTCTCCCTCTATTGGTAAATGTTGGTGGGGTACAGAGTAAGTATTGTTTCATGAAGTTTAAGTTTAGTTATATGTGCATCATGATAGATTATTATTATCATTTTTTACTGCGGGTTGTGGTCAAACATTTGAAACCCATCACTTTATCTCATTACAGTCTAGCTTCATCCAATCCTTCAGGCTGTCTCCTGTGTTGAAAGCTTCCTTGCTCCTATGCCTTTGTATATGCTGCTCCCCACCTTCTAGAATGTCCCTGCCTGCTTTGGCTAATTCCTACTCATCCTTCAAGACTGCCTTAGTTCATTTGGCCTGCTATAACCAAGTACCATAGACTGAGTGGCTATCTTAATCTGTTTATGTTGCTGTAACAAAATACATGAGGCTAGGTGATTATAAAGACCAAATGTTTATTTGGCTCACAGTTCTGAATGTCCAAGAGCACAGTGCCAGCACCTGCTTGGCTTCTGGTGAGGGCTTCATGACTGGTGGTATCACATAGCAGGACATGAAAGACTGGCAAGCTGGCATGTGAAAGAGACCAAACACAAGGAATGGCCTTAATTTCTAACTATTCACTATCACAGTAACTAATCTATTCGTTACTTAATCAGCCCCTGGAGATGGGCATTAATCTCTTCCTTGAGTGGTGCCCCCATGACCTAATTACCTCCCACTCGACCTCTTATGGTTTGGATAGAAAGTGTCCCCTCCAAAAAGTTTATTTTTTGAAGGCTTAGTCACAGTGCAAGCAGTGTTCAGAGGGGAGACTCTTGGGAAGTTATTCTATCATGTGGGCTCTGCCTTCATCAATGGTTTAATCCATTGAAGGATTCAAAATTTGGAAGGTACCATGTAGAAGGTGGGGCCTGGTTGGAGAAAGGAGGTCACTGAGTTTGTGTCTTTGAAGGATGTCTTGTCCTGCCAGCTTCCTGTCTCTCCCTCTCTCTCAATCTTTCTCTCTTTCTCTCTGCTTCCTGTCCACCATGAAGTGTGCTGCTTTGCTCTACTTCTTTCCTGCCGCCATGATATTCTACCTCATTTCAGGCAGAAAGCAGTGGAGTCAGCCAACTATACGCTGAAAGCTCCGAAACTGTGAGCCAAACTTAAGTTGTCACAGAGGCACAGAGTCTGGCTGATGCAAGGCCCCACCTCTGGATGGTTCTACAACCTTTCCATACTGTTATGTTGGAGACCAAGCTTCTAGTACATGAACTTTGGGGGACAAACCATATCCAAACTATAGCAGTGGCTTAAACGACATTTATTTTTCATAGTTCTGGAGGCTGGAAAGTCCAAGACCAAGGCGCTGGAAGATATAGTGTCTGGTGAGGATCTCCTTTCTGATTCAAGGACAGTCATCTTCTTACAGCGTCCTCACATGGTGGAGGGAGGAAGGGAGAGAGAGAGGGAGGAAGCAAGCTTTCTTGGGACTTTTATAAAGACACTAATTCTATGCAGCCTGCAGCCGTACCACTGTGGCGTCCGATCCCATCAGATCTCAGCAGTTAATCAGGGTCTGGCCTGGTTAGTACTTGGATGGGAGACCACCTGGGAACACCAGGCACTATAGGCTTGGGAGAAGGACCTGGCAACCCACTCCCAGAAAACAATCAGCCATTGAAAACCCTATGAATAGCAGAGAAGCACTAACAGTACTGTTTTGCCTCTTGTATGTAGAGTTGCTAAGAGTTGGACACTGATTCAAGGGCACCTAACAACAACAATTCTATTCATGAGGGCTCTATGCTCATGACCTCATCTAATCCTAATTACCTCCTAAATGCCATCACATTAGGGAGAGAGGTCTAACATAGGAATTCTGGGAGACCTGATTATTCAATCCAAATCAAAGACCAAATTCACTATTCTTACCTCCACAACTCCAAGAAGAATGAATTACTTCTGCCTTGGGCTCTCTGCATGCCTCTCTCATCTAGCACTTTCCTGAACAGTAGCAGATGGCATTTCTGACTTGCTCGGCTCTACCTTGATTTCCTCATGGTTTAGGATTATATTTTCTTTCTTAGTGAACCCCTTTCAGGGCCTCCCAAAGTCTCTGACCGAGAATAGGGGAAGCAGTACTATAGAGTGGTTAGGAGCAGGGGTTTTGAGTTTTGAGGTCAGGCAGATTCGGCTTAGTCACTACTAGCTATGGAATCTGAGGCAAGTCACTTAATTCTTCAGAACCTCAGGTTATAGAAAATAGGGATAATATTCAAGGTTATTGGAAAGATAGAACAGGTGTCTGACAACATGGTAAGCTGTTGTAAATAATGTTTTGTTATTATTAATACTAAGACAATGCTTAGAATTACGACTGATTTCATAGTACATGATCAATAAATTATAGCTAGAGTGGTTATTAATATTGCTGTTGGTTATTTAAAAAGATGCTTTTTTGCCAGATGCCATGGTGCACGCCTGTAATCCTAGCAACTCAGGAGGCTGAGGGTGCAGGCTCACAAGTTTAAGACTAGAGGCAGCCTGTGCAACCTAGAGAGATCCATCTCTAAACAAATAAATAACAGCTGGGGGTACAGCTCAATGGTAGAGCACTTGCCTAGCATGTGGGGGGCTCTGGGTTCAATCACCATGTACTGCAGTAAATAAATAAATAGATAAATAAAATAAAATACAGATGCTTTTAGCAGAGTGCCTGGTTTGTGCTAAGTACTCAATAAATGTCAAGGGCTATCGCGGAGAAGATGATGATGATAATGATGGTAGTGGTGATTGAGCACACTGCCAGACACAGCAAGGACTCATACATGGTGTTTATTATAGAAGAAATGTTTGCAGATGAAGGATTAGATAGGTAGATGGCTTGCTAGTCAAGGCTCTGACCCCTTCATCCAAGCCTTCTTGCTGGCAGGGTGCCGGGAAGGCCACGTGGATCTTGTTCTGCTCGTGGATGGCTCCAAAAGCGTACGCCCACAGAACTTCGAGCTGGTGAAGCGTTTCGTGAACCAGATCGTGGACTTCTTGGACGTGTCCCCCGAAGGCACACGCATTGGGCTGGTGCAGTTTTCAAGTCGCGTGCGCACCGAGTTCCCCCTGGGCCGCTATGGCACTGCAGCCGAGGTGAAGCAGGCAGTCTTGGCTGTGGAGTACATGGAGCGCGGTACTATGACCGGGCTGGCCCTGCGCCACATGGTGGAGCACAGCTTCTCCGAGGCGCAGGGTGCGCGGCCCCGTACTCTCAATGTGCCTCGCGTGGGCTTGGTCTTCACGGATGGCCGCTCCCAGGATGACGTCTCGGTGTGGGCAGCTCGTGCCAAGGAAGAAGGTGAGCTCGCCGCGGGACAGTCTGGGCCGGGGTTGGGAAGGACGCAGGTAGGCGGCTTTCCTGAGGCCTGGGGCGCCCTCTGAGACCCTCCGTCGCGTAAGGTATCGTCATGTACGCGGTGGGCGTGGGCAAGGCGGTGGAGGAGGAGCTGCGCCAGATTGCCTCGGAGCCTGCTGAGCTGCACGTGTCCTACTCCCCGGACTTCAGCACCATGACGCACCTGCTGGAGAATCTCAAAGGCAGCATCTGCCCGGGTGAGAGCCGCTCTCTCGCGCTCCTCCCCTTCTCTCTCTGCCCAGCCACTGGTGGCTCCGCTTCCTACTCGCTACTCTCCATTTCCTTCCTAGAATTAAAGCCAGGGCAAGGACTCACTAGACAGAGCCTTGTTTCTAGTGTGGTCGGGGGACCAGTGTCAGGCATGTCACCGGTAGCTTGTTAGAAATTCAGCATTTCCTGCGATCTCCAGACCTAATGAATCAGATGAATCAGATCTTTAAGTAATTTGTATGCATAGTAAAGTTAAGCCTGCAGCTGTAGCCCTGTGGTATCCGATCCCGTCAGATCTTGGAAGCTAAGCAGGGTCGGGCCTGGTTAGTACCTGGATGGGAGACCGCCTGGGAACACCAGGTGCTGTAGGCTTGGGAGAAGGACCTGGCAACCCCCTCCCAAAAATCAATCTGCCATTGAAAACCCTATGAACAGCAGAGAAGCACTGACAATAGTGTTTCCCCTGTTGTACAGAGGGTTGCTATGAGTCGGATACCG
>VMDO01002048.1:0-54649 GCA_007922755.1 Pedetes capensis
TTGCTTCCTTCTTGAATGATATCTTTTATGTCATGCCACAACTCTTCTGGTCTCCTGTCATTTGTGTCTAATACATTAAACCTATTTTTGAGGTGGTCTCTGAACTCAGGTGGGATATACTCAAGGTCATACCGTGGCTCTCGTATACTTGTTCTAATTTTCTTCAGCTTCAGTTTGAACTTGCATATGAGAAGTTGATGGTCTGATCCGCAGTCAGCACCTGGTCTTGTTTTGACATTTTGTACAGAGCTTTTCCATCGTCTCTGTGCACATATGTAGTCAATTCGATTCCTGTGTGTTCCGTCTGGTGAAATCTATGTGTATAGTCTGTGTTTATGATGTTGAAAAAATGTATTTGCAATGAAAAGGTCATTGGTCTGACAAAATTCTATCATGCGATCTCCAGCTTCATTTCTGTCACCAAGACCATATTTTCCAACTACTGGGCCTTCTTCTTTGTTTCCGACCTTTGCGTTCCAGTCACCAGTGATTATCGGTATGTCTTGATTGCATGTTTGATCTATTTCAGATTGCAGAAGTTGATAAAATTCTTCCCTTTCTTCATTTGTGGCCTTAGTGGTGGGTGCATAAATTTGAATAATAGTTATATTAACTGACCTTCCTTGTAGGCATATGGATATTATTCTATCACTGACAACATTGTATTTCAGGACAGATCTGAAATGTCTTTTTTTGGTGATGAATGCAACCCCATTTCTCTTGAGTTTATCATTCCCAGCATAGTAGACCATATGATTGTCTGACTCAAAATGGCCTATGCCAGTCCATTTTAGCTCACTGATGCCTAGAATGTCAATGTTTATGCTCTCCATTTCTCTTTTAACAATTTCTAATTTGCCTAGATTCATACTACGTACATTCCATGTTCCATGGCACACACCTGTAATCCCAGTAACTTGTGGCTGAGGAAGGAGGATTCTGAGCTTGGGGTAGAGGCAGCCCATGGAACTTAGAAAGACCCTGTCTTAAAATTAAAAAAAAAATTGAATAAAAGGGAATTGGTATGCAGCTCAGTGTTGGAGCATTTGTGTCATTTGTGAGGCCCTGGATTCAACCTCCTCTCACTGAAACAAAGCAAAAGAAGACAAACAACTATGATCAAAACAAAAGAAAACAAACACATTCATTGGGTTGATTTTGAGAAAGGAGAAGCCATGCTAAATGTGGTTCTTTTACACAGCAACTGTCTATGCAGTAGTTTTCTGTGTGGTTTTGGCTTCAGCTGTGCTTTGGGGTCTTTGCTGCTTGTGTCTGTGCCTCTTTTCCTCTTAGGTTATTCTTTAATGATACAACCATATGAGACATCAAGAGTCCTATGTTGCAGTCTGTGCCCTGCTTTGAGGTTGCTGCAGTAACACATGGACCTTTCAGTGGAAACTCAACTCTGCTAAGAATTTCTTCACCTGCGAAAAGGTGATATTGGGCAAGAGAAGAGATTGGCAAGTTATACTTCATAAGCTAAACCCACACTTCCACTTGGTTTTGAATGGCCTACAAATTCAGAATGGGTTTTGCTTAAAATGGTTATGATATGGAAGGGAATGAGGGAGGAGAAAAGAGGGATGAGAGAGAGTAGTAGCAGAGGTGAATATGATCAAAGTACCTTATATGCATGTATGAACATGTCATAATGAAACCCATGACTTTGTACAATAGACAGACACTAATGAAGAAGTCTAAAAAATAAATAACAGAGTTTTATATTTTAAATGTTGTATTAAGTCCATACATAATATCCTTGATTTTGCCTTTGGCTTTCAGACCCCAAAATATTTAATATTTGGCCCTTTCAAAAAGCATTTCACCAACACCCAGGCTACAGCAGTGATTTTCGAATTATTTTCAGTAGCAGAACTTGAGAGAGGGGGAGGGAGGGATACAGGAATGGAGGAAGGGAGGGAAAGTGCAAGGGAGGAAGGGAGGGAAAGTAGAAGGGAGGGAGGGGCACAGAGAGAGAGAGAGAGAGAGAGAGAGAGAGAGAGAGAGAGAGAGAGAGATTGAGATTCTACTTTAACCCCCAGCTTAAAACAAATAAATGTATAATTGTTAAGTTGACTTTAAACTTTTAGTAATTGCTCACTAGAAACATTCAATTGAAAACAAGAAGGCTACTTTGATAAACGTGATAGAATTAAATAAAGAACAACAGTTTTGATATTGGGAATTATAAATGGCAAATACACTCTTAGAGAAGATTCAGCCTATGATTTATTTGTGTGGATTTTTTTTTTCTGTGCTTGTTAAAAAATAAAAGCCTGCATCAGGCAGATAAGTGATTATAAATAGTAGCAATTTTAACTAGCTCACCTTGCAGTTTTAAGATTTCTGAAATTAAACTGATTCAAATACTTAAAGGAGAAATAGAAAATTTTTATTTTATATCAAAAACAGCTCTCATCATCAAAATATAGCAATCAGACAAAAAACACCCACAATTTAGAATGAGAGATAAAACTGCTATATTTTAACACTGCCAGTGTTCTCTTGTGGTGGGACCCTGACAACTGCCTTGAGAAGCAGGCACAGATAGATAAGTTAGGGGCTGCAGTTTTATGTTGGTGGACATAAAACAGCTTGAATTAAAAAGAGAGTTGAACAACTCTGTCTTTGTTCCTAACAAAGTGTTCAAATGCATAAATATGGCAGTTGGAGCTTTATTCTGAAGTCCAAGTAGAAACAGGGTAATTGAAATCACAATGGGGTTATATTTAGTGTAAATTAAAGTTACATTTTACAAGGGATTAAATTAGAAAACAAACTGAAAATTGGATTTAGTAAAAATTACCCTAGAAAACTCCCTTATTTGCCTATAAAGTAGATCATCTGTGATCTTGGATATATGTCCCTCTGTGGTATATTTTATGCTACAGGAGTGTAGGGCACTGCCTAGAGAGGCAGTTCACCCAGTGGCCTATCTAGGCCCCTTAGAGGACTGAGGCTTGTTCCCTAGGCAATCACCTTTGCCCTACATCCAGGAACTCAGGGTCCTTGAGCTCCCAAAGATGGAGCTGGCATCTAATCCCTCACCTCAGGCCCCTCGACACTGATTGGCTGTTTCCAAACCCCTGAATGGCTCCTGATTGGACCATTCAGGAACCACCCCTGATTGGCTACTTTTACAAAACCAAATTTGCATGTCCCCCCTGATTGGCCAAAACCCATATGGGGTGACTGCCTCTGATTGGTCCCCAGGTAGCCCCTGGAGAGTATATAAAAGTGGTACATGGAGCAGTCTGGGTCCATTCCATCGACCAGGACAGAGAAGGAAACAATAAAGAGCTGTTGGAGCAGAACGCTCAGAGTTGGCATCTTCACTGGGAAGAAAGAAGCAAGGAGCTGCCACGGGCATAAGCCTCTGAGCCTGCCTTTTTCAAGGCATCTCAGAGCAGCCATGGGCATAAGCCTCCTTTCCTGATGGCATGGCTCTTGGGTGCTCAGCTCCCCTTCAGTGGGTCTTTGGCGGCTGGTTCCTGCTCATGGCTGAAGTGAGTCCAGCAGCAGGGTGATGCCCCACACAGAAGTTTGAAGACTCTTGAGCTAGGCTAGGAGAAAGAATATATCCAGGTGTGTGGACTCCTATCATTTGGATAACTTATCAAGCCTTTACAGTGAAACTAGAGGGCAAGTAGAGAATTCTAAAATGCTCCCTATGTGCAGGGCTTAATTTCTGTTGAAATACCTTAGCTGTACAGGATATCATGTGATTTAAATGAACTAAGCAAGATGAATATCCTCAGCATAAGGTCTGGAACAGAAAGTGCTTAATAAATATTTCTTATATTTAAATGGGCTAGGATTTAGCTCAGTTGGTAGAGTCTTGCACTGCAGTCTCTGAGGTCCTGAGTTCAATTCCCAACACCGCGAAAATGGGAGAAGGACCTGGCAATCCACTCCCAAGGCAATCCCGAAACAGCCATTGAAAACCCTATGAGGGTCGCTATGAGTTGAATAACAACTCGACAGCACCTAACAACAACAATATATTTAAATGATTCAAATGAATGTTATGTACATGCGTATACACACAAATTTATGTAGAAAAGGCTGATCATTCGCTCTGGTCTGTCTGAGGTAGCATTTGCTCTTTATCTCCAGGGTTCATCCTATCACCTAGTCATTTCCTCAGCAAATATTTATTAAGCACCATCTATATGGTACTGTTCTGTTGTTGATCTTAGGTGCTATTGGGTTGGATCTGACTCATAGTGACCCTATGTATAACAGAACAAAACAGGTCCTGACACTGTGCCATGCCCAGCACTGTCAGTGTTTCTTTACAATTCATAGGGTTTTGGATGCCTGTTTATTTCTGGAGTGTGATTCCAGGTCCTTCACCCATTATTGTGGTGGTGGGGATCTAATTCAGATCCTCAGAGCACACAGAGCAAGCATTCTACCAACTGAGCTAAATCCCAGACCAGCACTGTTCTGTTGTTGTTGTTAGGTGCACTTGAGTCAGGTCCAACTCACAGCAACTCTATGTACATACAGAAAGAAACACTACCTGACATTGTGCCACCCACATGATCTTATTTATGTTAAATCCCATTGTTGCAGCCACTGTGTCAATCCATCTAGTTGAGGGTCTTCTTTTTTTTTATTTTTCTGGCTGATCTGTCACTCTCAGAAACATGATGTCCTACTCCAGGGATTGGTCCCTCCTGACAACATGTCCAAAATATGTAAGACACAGTCTAGCCATCCTTGTTTCCAAGAAGCACTCTGGTTGCACTTCTTCTAGGACAGATCTGTCAGTTCTTTTGGCACTCCAAGGTATGTTCAATATTCATCTCCAGTACCATAATTCAAAAGCACCAATTCTTCTCCTATCTTCCTTATTTGCTGTCCAGCTTTCACAATATGTGATAGAACTGAAAATACCATGCCATGAGCCAAACACAAGTTCATCTTCAATGTGACATCTTTACTTTTCAACATTTTAAAGAAGGCTTTTTTTGCAACAGCTTTTCCCAGTGCAATGCATCTTTTGATTTCTTGACTGTTATTCAACATGTGTTGATTGTCAAACCAAGTAATACAAAATCTTGGATGACCTCAATCTTTTCTCCACTTATCATGAAGTTGCTTACTGACCCAGTTGTAAGTATTTTTGTTTTCTAGATATTGAAGTCCATACTGAAGGCTGTGTTCTTTCATCTTCTTTAGTAAATAATTCAAATCCTTTTCACTTTCAACAAACAAAATTGTGTTGTCTGCATATCACAGGTTGCCAGTGAGTCTCCCTCTAATTCTTTTGCCATAATCTTTTTCATAAAGTCCAGCTTCTCAGATTATTTGCTCAGCATAGAGAATGAAGAGTTATGGTGAAAGGAGAATCCCTGATCCACACCTTTACTAACTTTAAACCAGTTACTATTTCCTTCTTCTGTTCAAATAACTGCCTCCTGGTCCATGTAGAGATTCCTCATGAATACAATTAAGTGCTCTGGTATTCCCATTCTTTGCAATGTGACCCATAATTTGTTGTGATCCACACAGTCAAGTGCTTCTGCATTTGTCAATGAAATATAGACATCCTTCCTGTATTCTGCACTTTTGGCTAATATCCATCTGATATCAGCAGTGATACTCCTGGTTCCATTCCCTCTTCTGAATCTGGCTTGTTATTCTGGTAGTTCCCTATTAATATACTGCTGCAGTTACTTTTAAATTTTCTTTAATAAAAATTTACTTGAGTGAGATATTAACGATGTTGTTCAATAATTTCCATATTTTATTGGACCCCTTTTCTTGGGAATAGGCAACAACATGGACCTCTTCCAGTCAGCTGACCAGGTAGCTGTTTTCCTGATCTCTTGGTATAAACAAGTGAGCACCTCCATTGCTGCATCTGTTTGTTGAAATATCTCAGTTGGCATTCCAGTAATTCCTAGAGCCTTATGTTTTTCCAGTGCCTTCAAGGCAGCTTCCACTTCTTCCTTCAGTACCATTGGTTCTCAGTCATGTGCAATTTCTTGAAATGGCTGATCATCTACCAATACTTTTAGGAATAATGACTGTGCATTCCATCTTCTTTTGATGTTCCCTGTGTCAATTAATATTTTCCCTGTAGAATCATTCCCCTGTAGAATCATTTATTATTGCCATTCGAGCCTTGAATTTTTTTCTCTTTAATTCTCTAAGCTTAAGAAAAACAGAGCATGTTCTTCCCTTTTGGTTTTCTGTCTCCAGCTCTTTGCACATGTCATTATAATGTTTGATTTTGTCTTCTTGAGTTGCCTTTTGAAATCTTCTGTTTAGCTCTTTAACTTCATCATGTCTTCTTTTGACCTTAGCTGCTTGACATTTAAGGGCAGGTTTCAAAGTCCAACATGTAACTTGGTCTTTTCTTTTTTCCTGCCTTTTTAATAACCTTTTGATTGCCTCATGAATGATGTCTTTGATGGAATGCTGCAACTTTTCTGGTGTTCAGTCATTAGTGTCTAACACATCAAATCTGTTCTTGAGGTGGTCTCTGAAGTCAGGTGGGACATACTCAAGGTCATAAATTGGCTCTCCTATACTTGTTCTAATTTTCTTCATTTTCAATTTGAACCTGTATATGAATAGCTGAGCCTGCAGCTGTAGCCCTGTGGCATCCAATCCCGTCAGATCTCGGAAGCTAAGCAGGGTCGGGCTTGTTTAGTACCTGGATGGGAGACCGCCTGGGAACACCAGAAGCTGTAGGCTGGGAAAAGGACCTGGCAACCCCCTCCCAAAAATCAATCTACCATTGAAAATCTATGAACGGCAGAGAAGCACTGACAATAGTGTTTTCCCTGTTGTACAGAGGGTCGCTATGAGTCAGATACTGACTCGATGGCACCTAACAACAACAACAACATGAATAGCTGATGGTCTGATCCACAATCAGCACCTGGTCTTGTTCTGACTTTTGGTATTGAGCTTTCCCATTTTTTCTTTCCACAGTTATAGTTAATTTGCTTCCTGTGTGTTCCATCTGGTAACTTCCCTGTGTATTGTCACTGTTTATGTTGGTGAAAAAATGAATTTGCAACGAAAAGTTCATTGGTCTGACAAAATTCTATCCTGTAATTTCCAGCATTGTTTGTGTCACCAAAGCCATATTTTCCATATTACTCAGCCTTCTTCTTTGTTTCCAACCTTTGCATTCCAGTCACCAGTAATTATCAGTACATCCTGATCACACATTTTATCTATTTCAGATTGTAGGAGCTGTTAAAAATCTTCCCCATCTTCATTTGTGGCCTTAGTGGTGGATGCATAAATTTGAATAATAGCTATATTAACTGGTCTTCCTTGTAAGTGTATGGATATTTTTCTGTCACTGACAACATTGTACTTCAGGACAGATCTTGAGATATCTTTTTTGATGATGAAAGCAACCTCATTTCTCATTAATCTGTCATTCGTAACATAGTAGACCATGTAATTATCTGATTCAAAATTGTCAAATTCGAGCTCACTCATGCTTAGAATCTCAATATTTATGTGAAATGTTCCATTTCACTTTTCATGATTTCTAATTTTCCTAAATTTACGCCATGTACAATGCAAGTTCCAATTATTAATGGGTGTTTAGAGTTATTCCTTCTCATTTTATGTTAAGCAACATTAGCAAATGGAAGTCTCAGGGGCTTTATTCCATTCCCATAATTAAGGTTGACTATATTTGAGGAGGCAACACTTCCCCTGTTGTTGTTGTTGTTGTTATTAAGTGCCGTTGAGTCGTGTCCGACTCATAGTGACCCTTATAGGGTTTTCAATGGCTGATTGTTTTGGGATTGCCTCAGGAGTGGGTTGCCACATCCTTCTCCCATTTTTGTGGTGCTGGGAATCGAACTCGGGACCTCAGAGACTGCAGAGTGGTGCTCTACGAACTGAGCTAAATCCTAGCCCAACACTTCCCCAGTTGTCTTTTAAATGCCTACTAACCTGGGGGGATCATTTTCAATCACTGTATCTGCTATTCATAGGGGTTTTGATGGGTAATTGCTTCAAGAATGGGCTGTCAAGTCCTTCTCTCAAGTCTGTCTTAGTCTGGAAGCTCAGCTGAAACCTATCCACCTGCTAGTATCTGAAATACCAATGGCATATCTTTCAGCATCACAGCAACACATAAGCCTCCACAGCCTGGGAATTCATCACCAAATTAAGCAGACCAAATTCCCTTGGTTTTATCTTGAGGAACTTACACACGAGTTGGGGCTGACAGACAATAAAATGAAATACATTGTGTTATATGAAAGGTGGTGAGGAAATCTATGGAAACTTAGGACAGGGAAGAAGGTCAGATCCTCAGGGATTGGGAGGCAATGTTTAAATATGGCCTAAGTAAGGAAAGTCTCATTCTAAAGATGCCATATGAGCATAGACATGAAGGAAGCAAGAAGGTGCAGTCATGCCTATGTGAGCATTTCAGGCAGCAAGGAGGACTCGTGGTCTGCTCTAGAAGCAGCATGGAAGCTAGGGTAGCTGAAAGTGTGAGCAAGGGAAATGTGGTTAAGAGATGGAGTTAGCAAGGCAAGGCACGTGGCCTCTAGCAGCAGGTGTTGGTCAAGGTAAAGCTCTCATCTGGGCTGGGATAGGAAGTCATTGTGGAGATGTGGGCACAGGAGGACTGTGACCTTGCTTAGGTTTTAAGATACACTCTTCCAGAATGGGCCTCATGGAAGGAAGGAAGGTAGGAAGGAAGGGAGGGAGGAAGGGGGAGAGGGAGGGAGGGAGGAAGGGAGGAAGGAGGGAGGGAGAGGGAGAAAGGAAGAAATATGACATGGCATGTCTATTGAATATGTACATCAAGATTCACACCATCCATAGTTCTACCCCTCTTCCTCAGGCAATAATAATCTAATTAAAAAATAAGTTCCTTTCCCTAGTAACATTTCCTTTATACACAAAATGTTAATAAATTGCTTGCTGTTGCCTCAAGTTTTTGTAACTTCTGAATTTATTTCATTAAACATGGTCCTTTGCAATCACATTTATTCAACTAAAGAATGTGAAAAAAGCCACCATTAATCCAATATAGATTTCCACTCAATTTTATACCCTTAGGAAACTACAAGTAAGAGTTAGGATACATAGGATGTTAGATTATGTTTTTAAGATTTAATTATTATGAAACACCAAAATGCTAAAATCAGATTTCTGAAATCTAATTTCATTTTTTTAAAATATATTTAATCCTTAAAAATTGATAACTTAGATTAGATGTCATTACATTTCAATCTGGGCATGTGAATTTTTTACATTATTCCACTAATAGCACTTCAGTTGGGTACATAATTTATCCTTAAAAGTCTGATAACTTAATTGTAATGTGAATTTGGGCAAGTTGCATCAGCCTTCATTTCTGTTAGCTGAAATAATGAAGATAACATTCACCTCATGGTGTTTCAATGAAGTTAACATAAGTTAATGCCTTGCTGCTCTGGATGAGTTTAGTAATTCACAAGATCTAATGTCAATATATGCCTGGAGCCATAGCCCTGTGGCATCTGATCCAGTCAGATCTCAGAAGCTAAGCAGGGTCCAGCCTGGTTAGTACTTGGATGGGAGACCGCCTGGGAACACCAAGTGCTGCAGGCTTGGGAGATGGACCTGGCAACCCACTCCCAAAAGTCAATCTGCCACTGAAAACCCTATGAACAGCAGAGAAGCACTGACAATAGTGTTTCCCCTGTTGTATAGAGGGTTGCTATGAGTTGGATACCGACTCGACGGCACCTAACAACGTCAATATGTATTCATGGACATTATGGATATCTAGTGGTCTTTGTTATTTTTCTGCCTGACCAATGACCTTTTGGGATATCATCTGACCTGTCTTCCACAGTAAATCTTTTCAGTCTTTGTGATGTAGGTGGGGCTGTATTGTACATAGCTGTCTCGAACCTCTGGCTATCATTCTGCTTTAGGTATGTGATGCAAAGAAGGATAATATAACCCTCGCTAAGTTTATTGCTAGAGATAGGAGGAAAGATGCTCTCATTTTTCCCTGGTCACTGGATGCAAGGACCTCTGGAGCCTACGCCAATGGGTGCATCATTTTAGTCATGTGAAGGCTCTGAGAGTAAAAATAATGAAGCCATACAGATGCCCAAAGATTGCTTCTGCTGTTATATGAATCCAATAATGTTAGAAACCCACTCCTAGATATTTTAGTTATTCAAGGCAATTTATAACATATTTTATAAGCTTGATGTTGTTAGGTGCCATCAAGTCAGTGTCCAACTCACAGAGACCCTATGTACAACAAGTGAAACTTTATGGTCAGTGCTTGTCTGCTATTCATAGGGTTTTCAGTGGCTGATTGTTTTTTGCAAATGGGTTGCCAGGTCATTCTCCCTTTTATAAGCTAGGTTATAACTAATAACATTTTCACTAAAACACTAAATGGTTCAGTGTGGGGTTTTTTTATTGTTTGTTTGTTTGTTTGTTTGTTCTGTCCTGGGGGTAGGATGAACTCAGGGCCCTGTGCATGCTAGGCAAGTGCTCTACCATTGAGCTGTACCCTTCAGCCCTTTTTTATGTTTTATTTTGAGATAGGATCTCACTAAGTTGTACAGGCTGCCTCTGGCCTTGAACTTCTGATCTCCTGCCTCAGCGTCCAGAGTTGCTGGGATTCCAAATGTATGCCACTGTACTTTGCTGCTTAAATGTGCTTTGAAGTCAGACTACAGGTAATTGAATCCCATCCCTTTCACTTGCTAGCTGTAAGACCCTGGACTGTTCATTTAATTCTTTATACCGCAGCTTGTTTTTCTATAAAGACATAATTACCATACCAACCTCTTTATTGGGGAGTCTCAATACAAATTGTGTGTGTGTGTGTGTGTGTGTGTGTGTGTGTGTGAGAGAGAGAGAGAGAGAGAGAGAGAGAGGACATAAGATCTGGCCCATGATAAGTGATCAATATAGACAAATTGTTATTACTACACTAAATAATGTGCACACTAAAAATACATGGTCAAGAATACATACATTTGAAACAACCAAGCAATAGTACAAAAATTAAAAAGCAATACTTAGTAAAGAAGAGGTAGGGAAAATATAGAACACTAAAGTTAAATGGAGCTCAAAGGAAAATGAAGTTCTTAGTAAAAACAGGAGTATAAATAAAAGTGAAGACATAAATTCCTGTGTTTGATGACACCAGCAGTACAAAATCCATGAATACAACGTTGTGAACCCATGGCTCAGATGTTCTATTTATTTTATTTTTTAAATGGAATCTGTGATTCTGGCACCAAAACAAAAACTCTATGCACAGCTCCAAACCAGCAGATATTCTAAACTGGCAGAAATTTTTCTAGCTATTTCGGCACGCTGGTCATAAATTTTCTTTATTTTTCTCCTAACACTAGTGTTAACAGAATTATATAAAACTTGATTATTAAGTTTCCAGTTTTCTGGGAATTTTGTACACATAGAGCAGGCATTGCTGTAGACATGTTGTAACAGATATTTAATGGAATGCAATTCAAGTGGGGCTTTTAATTACTGTATGAGACAAGTAAAATGATGATACATTAACATAAAATAATCTATACTAAAAGGAAAATTCAGTGTATGACAGTAATTATATTAAAATGATAATTTACAATAAAATTTCCTGTTTCTCTTTAAATGTACTACCTTCCTAGGTTTAACTCAAAATACAAGAATGTCAATTGGATTGAAAATAATACAATACAAAAATAGAACAAGTCATCAAAATTTCTGACCATAACAGATTTTTTGCTTACTAATTTCCTATAAATGAATCTACCTAGTCCTTAAATATTATTTTTTATTAATCTTAAGGTAATTTTTACTATTTTTCTTTAAAATGAATCATAGAAAGTATGCTCTGAAATGAAATGGAAAGATAGCCAGGAGCCATTGCACACCCTTGTAATCCCAGTGACTTGGGAGGCTGAGAGCAGAATATCATGAGTTCAAGACCAAAGGTGGCCTGTACAACTCAGCGGGATCCTGTCTCAAAATAAAATATTAAAAAAGGGGAGATGAGGGTGTCACCCAGTGGTAGAGCACTTGCCTAACATGTGAGGTACTATATTATTCCAGGTCCTAGAACTGCAAAACAAACAAACAACAACAACAACAACAAAAACACTCATAAAAGACTGAAAATTGCACAATTCATTATAATTAAATATGAATAAAATAAATGAGTGGGATTTATTTGAATATTATTATAACTAACCACTGCTTACTATGTACTATCAGCATAACCAAATAATTTAAAGAAATATTTAAATAGTATATAATCCTCATGGAGAAGGACCCGGCAATCCCCTCCCAAGACAATCCCGAAGCACTCAGCCATTGAAAACCCTATGAGGGTCGCTATGAGTTGGATACCGACTCGACGGCACCTAACAACAACATAATCCTCATACTTGTCTGCTATTTGGAGTACTATGTTCCTACAATGCAAGATTTAGATTATATATAATTATGTGCATACAGCCACTGTGACCAAGTTTTTTTAAACCACTAACTAATTATTGTGGCATTAAATTCACACATACACTGCACAGATGTCCAAAGAATGCAAGAATCCTTAATATTCTGTAGCTCTTCTAAACCTTCCATGAAGAGAAATAGGCATTTGGGTTGGAGGGGAATTTTAACAATAGATCATTTTCTTTTATTTAAACAATGTCTTTCAATTAAAAAATATTTCTAGTGCATTAATATTTTTCTAATCCACAATTAAGATGCTCTTAAATTCTTTTCCCTTTTTCTTCTCCTGCTAAAACTTGTATCAGAGTATATTGTTGTTGTTGTTGTTGTTGTTAGGTGCCATCGAGTCGTTTCCGACTCATAGCCACCCTCATAGGGCTTTCAATGGCTGTTTTGAGATTGCTTTGGGAGTGGATTGCCATGTCCTTCTTCTAGTCAGAGTATGGTTGTAATTTATAGTTTTTAAATGAGGCAGGGATGCTCTTATTCTTTTGTTTTCCCTTTATCAATCTCTATAATGGGAAAATAGGAAGGGTGTCAAAGTATTTTTTGCTTAGTTCTCCATCATCATCATGAAGAGATATCAGCTTATCTGTGTGTAGGCTCACAGACTCCGATAGAGAACAAAGCAAAAGTTATTCTATTTTACTCTTTCATTTGTATATGTCTAACACACATCCCTATAATTACCAGGGCGCTAAGCCTACAGGGAAGTCAAGACACGTGCCTGACTATGATACTTCCATGATCTCCATTGCCTTCTCCTTCACTTATTCTAGGTCATTAAAGGCAAGCACTCTCTTGTTCCTTTCTATTTGACAATGGCTTACTCTTAAATCATTCTCACTTGGTTCTATTCCTGGCTTATATTAAATTCTATGATCTGATCAGTAAGTTCTGGCCTCAGATATCTAAGTAAAATCCTCTTCTCCAATACACTCATTGTGAACACAAAATGCTAAATGTTCACTCTGTTTTCTTCTTGGCATCTTTCCTATAACAAAATCTGTTCTGAGAGAAAATATGAGTGTGAAGAAATTGAAGGTGAATAGTAATATAAAAGGATTTTTTAATGTAAAAACATACCAAAGCATTTGAAATCTATTATTCACATTTCAACTAGAACAAGTCAGTTCATCATTTATTCCAAAAGTAGTGAAAGGAGCGGGCACAGTGCTACATATCTCTAATCCCAGTGATTCAGGAGGCTAAGGTGGGAGGATCACCAGTTTGAGGCCAAGGGAAGCCTACATAACTTAGTGAGACCCTGAGTCATAAATAAATAAATAAATAAATAAATAAATAAATATAGCAGAAAAACATGGTAGGGGTGCAGCCCAGTGATAGAGCATTTTCAAAGTTTGTATGAGGCCCCGAGTTCAACTTCCAAGTACTCCAAGAAAATAAAAAGTCAGTGAAAGGTAATATGGTAATACATGCATCATTGTAATACAATCTTAATGATATGAAAACTTTAAAAGAGGGTAAACATATTTAGAGAGTATATGAAAACCTTTATAACAATCTGAAGATCTTGAAAATGTAACTATCTCTTCATAGTCTAGAAAATACTAGAAAAAAATAGCAAATTATAACCATTTTTTAAATGTTAAATTCAGTATAGATAACAGATCCACAAGTTAGCAATGGATTAAACATAATACAATTTTCCTCTGTAAGGTATTCCAAGTAAGACATTCAAATGTGATGTGTGTTGCCTGAAAAATCAAAGAGTCCTCCAAGCATTATGACTGTTTTATAGTAACTGGAATAGATGAGCCAACTTGTCTTACTCTTTCAAGGGGATTCTCTCCATGCACTATCCCTTCCTTCTCTTTAGTATTTTATAAATATTTTGTGTATGAGTCATCTCTAAGTAACATAATAATTATTTGAAACTGTGACAGAAGGTGAAGAATAATCTACACAGCACAGAGATGGAGATTGTGGCTGTCTCTCAGAGATGAATACAACAGCTGAGAGTTATGTCTTCTTATTTGGGAGGGAAAGGGAAAACAACTCCCTTCATTTTTGTGAAAGGTAGTTGCATTGTTTGGTTGGAAGGATGGAATTTCAAATATTTCATGAAGTGGAATATTCCCCATATTCAAGGTTGAGTTTCCTAATTGTATTCATCCATTTTGTTCTGTAACAAAATGTCTGAGAGTGTACTTTATAAAGATAAGAGCTTTATTTAGCTCACAGATCTGAGGTTCAAGAGCATGACAACAGTACCCTGGTAAGGATCATTCTGTCATGGCACAACAGGGCAAGGAAACAGAAAGAGAACTGGCCATATGCAGGAGGAGCCAAGTGTATGGGTGGACTTGCTTTATGACAACTTCTTGTCATAAGAACTAGCTCACCCCAGGAGACCAGCATTGATCCCTTCTGTGTTGATACCCCATGACCTAATTGTCTTTCACTAGACTTCCCTCCAGAAGATTCTACAACATCAACAGCACCATAGGAAGGGGAACCCCCAAAACCCCAAAATGAACATGAAAGCAATGATTGTATATTGTACACTCAGAATTTGTTCCTCTGGGTCAAATGCTCAACCAAAATTTTTAACACCTAGAAGATTTGAGAAGGTTGCAGCATGATTTGAGGAAGAAATGTCCAAACCGTGACAAACAGGGGTCTGGTTCTTTCACCATGACAGTGCACCTGCCCACCCCATGCTGAGTATTCAGCAGTGTTTGACCAGAAACTGCCTGACCCTTGAGCCTTACTCTCCGTATTCACCTGATCTTGCCCTGTACATTGTTTTTAGTTTCCCCAGATGAAAAAAGTCCTCACAGGGAAACCTTTGCCAATATGGAGGAGGTGAAACAAACAAAAAATAGCAGCAGCACTAAACAAAATCAAAATTGATGAGTTCAAAATCTGTTTTGAGCAGTGGAAAACATGTTTCAGTAGGTGTATTACGTCAAAAGGAGAGTGCTTTGAAGTTGACTGAAGTTTGAACATTTAAAAATAAATACACAATTGTTTATAAATAAATTCCAGAGTTTTTGTGTCCCTCTCGTATAGAGACCAAGCTTCTAGCACGTAAACCTGTGGGGGATGCAGCCAAACCACATTTAGTGAGTGTCACTGCCATTCTGCCATGCTCTCTCACCTGTGATCCTCTCTCCACGTTCAGTTTGAGATGCTGAGGCTGAAACTACAAACCACACTGCCACTTCGGGCTATCTCCTTGTTCGCTCAGCTGACATTGGGACTAGAGAGAATAATACCATGGACATAGGAAGGAAAAGGAACTCGCTCCATCCTGTTTGTCTCACATTTGCTTCCTGTTTGCTTCTTACTCCTGTGACCATTAGTTTAATTTTTCCAACACATTTAAAATCAGCCTCATTTATGCTTCCCTCAAAGACTCTGGCACTGGTCTAGGAGTGCCTTGCTCACAGACAGTGGATTCAGTTCCATGAGGCTCCTCCTTCCAGCTTCTGATTTTAAAATTCCCTTTGTCTTCTCAAATACAGAACTGTTGGCTGCTTCCTGTGGTTGATATCTTTCTGATACCTTATTGTTCTGTTTTGTTTCTTTGATCAACTAGTTAAAAATTACTTATGTTCAAATGCCTCTTTTTTCTTTTCTTTTTTCTTTTTTCTTTTTCTTTTTTCTTTCTGATACTAAGAGATTAAACCCAGGGCCTCACACATGCTTTGCAAGTGTTCTACCACAGGTCTGCATACCCAGCCCATTTTTTACTTTTTGAGACAGGGTCTTGCTAAGTTATGCAGGCTGCCTCTGGCCTCAAACTTGCTATCCTACTGTCTCTGCCTCCAGAGTTGCCAGGCTTCAATTGCCTGTTTCTTAAAACATAAATTTTCTCATTTAAAACACCAGAATGATACAAAAAGTAAATTTTCAGAAATGTTCTATGTGACCTGAAAAATAAAATATTTGCTACATTTTTGGCATATGATGTTCTATATAACCATAATAAAAATTTTAAGATATTTCCTAAATCATTACATATATTAATTTAACTCAAAATAAGGAAGTAAACTATCATTGGTAGGGAGATAATATTATATTATCTCCCACTATAGGCAAAATATATACCTCCCACTATAGGCAAAAACAAATGAGACAGAAAAATTAAGTGGCTCATACAAGATCACACAGACATGAAATGTTGGGGCTGGGATTTCAAAATTGAAGTCTGCTAGAATAGTACTCTTAGCTGTATCTGATGGTGTATGTTTATTTGTTTAAGGCCATAGCAATCAGGATTCAGTGCAAGAAAGTGGTAACAAACTAAACATTTCAAGCAGCAAAAGATATACTAGGGGAGACTAAGTTTCTTACAAATCCATTGGTAGAACTGGAGGGGCACATATGTTACTGCACATTTGATTTAAAAGTCATGCCCCTGAGACTGTAATCGAGTTCACAAAACTATCACCACCATTCATACTTCTGGAAACTATTGCCATCATAATTGCTTACAGATCTACCCTGAAGTAGGTACTTTACAATGGGATGGGAAGTCTCTTCCAATTGATTTATGCTCTGGACATAGTTGGCTGAATAATGACCCCCATAAAATGTCCATTCTAGGGACATGAATATGTTTTCTTACATGAAAAGGAACTTTGAAGACATGACTAAATTAAGGATCCTGATATGGGTAAATTATCCTGTATTATTTCAGTAAACTCAATGTAATCACAAAGGTCCTTGTAAGAGGGCAGCAGAAGGGTAATATTCAGATGGGGAGATTGGAAGATGCTGTAGTGCTGGCTATGAAATTGGAGAATGGGGACATGATTCAAGGAATGCAGGAGACCTCCAGAATATAGAAAAGGATAAGAAACACAAAAGTGGATATTCTCCCTTAGAGCTTGCCAAAGGACTTTGAGGACTTCTGATCTTCATAATTCAAAGAGAATAAATTAAAATTGCTTGATGCATTAAGTTTGTGGTAATTTATTACAGCAGTGATAGGAGACAATTCCAGAAGGACATAGCTTCCTTCAAAAAGAATTGCAAGATTTTGCTATGTTTTGTAGAGAAATCTAGGAAATGTGTATGCAGTGGCTCAGCTAATGCCATGTTCCTTCCTTTCTGATCTAGTACTTTTAAAATCCTTCCTCACATGCCTTCTTTGGGGAAGGTTGTTGTGGAGTCTTTAAGCAAGCTAATCGATCAGAATAGGCAGAAGAGACGGCCTCTATGACAAGGATGGCTCTATTTTGATTTGGGGGTTCATATTCATAGGTTCATTCTACTCTAGTCTATCCCTAACATTTCAATTATCAGGGTTCCACTAGTTCTCAGTCAGATCTCACACTTCCACATAAAATCCAAAGGGTCTGGAAAATTCTGTGACTGCTAGATAAGACTCTATCTTGTTTTTGGTACTATCCAGGCTCTTTTTCAGATGCCATTGGGCCTGTGTTTCCAGTCTCCCCAAAGCATGCTGTACTTTCCCACTCACTTATTTAAAAAGACAAAATTGTGGTGGACAGAAGTTGCATGTTTGTATGCTAATAAAGAGGAAAAGCAAGCACCTGGAATTATATAAATAATAAATGCAAGAAGATGCAAGATTTACATCTTTCTTTTAAAAGCCTCTTAGAGCAACAATTATTTTTAAATCCCTGAATTTTTTTTACTGTATTTACAGTAAGTAACGTAATGGCTGTGAGCTCATATTTTCACACTTGACCTATTACATACTCCCTTCAGAAACTTTTGGTAAATTTATGTGTCTATTACATTTCTCATAGAAAATATAAATAAATCTTAATTATGTACTACTTGGTCATTTGCCTGATTAATTCTTTCCTTTGGATTTCAACATAGAAATCATGATAGCTAAGGAAGGACTTTAGCTTCCTCAAAAAATATATCTGAAAGGTACATTAAATATCAAGTTCAATTCATAGGTGCTCTGGAAAATATGAACTGTTGACACAGAAAAACCAGAAGGGAATCCCTGAAAGGAGTAAAGCAAACAAACAAAAATTGATCTCAAAATCTAGAAGATTTAGAAACTCTGAAATTCCATAAAGGTGATACAGATACCCTCAAGAAAAAAAAAATGAGCAGAACCTAAAATAACCACAAGATTACTGAGACTGCATAGACTGGATAGACTGAGTGCGAAATGCAGGTATTAAAAGGTAGCAAAAGAACTTAGAGATTTAAGTCATTGAACATGGCCCAATCCTCTCCCACATCTACCCATGAATGGATGTTTTTCATCCCCAAACAGTCACTGATGCATGTGTCCACTGCCTACAACCATACAGCCATACCTGCAACAGTCAATGAAGGTAAGGTTTCCAAACTAGAACTCTGATTTGATTCCTAGAGACTATATTATCATTTGGTTTCTACATTAATTGAGAAATAAAAATGAAATGTTAGTGTCTAAAAATAGAATTCTGTAATAGTTATGAGCAGAAGACAAAAAGAATAGAAAATAAGATTAATTAAGATCAGTCCAGCACATATTAAGACAAGGAAAAAGGGGAAACACCATAACAATATAATTTTCTGAATGTTTTTGTTAGGTGCCATGGAGTCATGTCTGACTCATAGCGACACTCATGGAGCCTCAGGAGTGGACTGCCACATCCTTCTCCCATTTTTGCAGTGCTGGGAATCGAACTTGGGACCTTAGAGCCTGCAGGGCAGCACTCTACCAACTGCGCTAAATCCCAGCCCCTTTTTGAATATAGCAAGAATAAATCAAAATGTTACCTCTTCAAGTTTTTTATTGCCCTGCTCTCCATACTTCACCCATCCTCACATTCCTCTGCATATATGGGGATGAAGTTTTTAAGATACTATAGGACTTTGAGTCCTCAGGTCAGGCCACTTGAGTCCCATAAGCCACTTCATAGGGTAGACATTGTCAGCATAAGAACAAAAGGCTGTATTGGGGTAATAAAAAGAAGAGTTACCATGCACTGCAATGGGCCACTGTAACTAGAATATCATCAAACCCAACCCCCATGTCTTACTTGCCTTCTTTCCTTCCTATGGCACCCCAGGGTGACTTATCACCTCCTCTTTCTTGCCCTTCCTTTCTTGTAATGCCTCTCAGGCTGATTGCCTTCACTTGTATATTTAGCTGTGTGCCTTACACAGGAACTGACTTCATTACTATCCTCTTCCTTCACTTTGAGATGCTAGAGCAACATTTAAGTCTTACCTATTTGGTCTACCAGGAAAGAGCCTTGAATTAAAGTTACTCTTGGAAAACATGAGCCTACAAAGGCCTCAGTTAATCTCACATACGCATGTCTTATATTTGCTTTGTACAAGCAAAGTGATAGTGGAGTTTAAGGGAGGTGAGTGCTGAGCAGAATCATCAGGCTTTGCTTTCCACTCACAATAGCCCCAGATCTCAGCGTCCACCACAGCACTCTAGGTAGCTTTGGACTCTGAACAATGTCTGTTTGAGTAGGTTAAAGAGAAGGATTAAGGTTCCTTTCTCCCAGGGGATGGTTTCTTTCTGGCTTGTGTTGTCAGTGAACAGAAGAATATGAATACATTAACCATGAGGTTTGCATTACTTTTTCCTGACCAGCGTGCATGGAAAAGCAACACGTAGGAGCAGTGAGATGCTTTCTAGATGGGTGGGCATATATGCTCAAGTTGTCCCTTTAACAATTCACATTCTTTTTTACTGACTTGATTCTTAGTCTGCATTATAAACTCAAATTCTTCCATAGACCATCCGTCAAATGCAGACTAGGTAGATAGGCAGGTAAACCAAATTTTGTATTGTCTTTGAGTTACTCTGTTCTTCATGTGCATATACCTGCTTTCTCATTATAGTATCCTTAATATAGTGTAGAGTTTCTGGCATTTAGGATATCCTGAACAGCTTTATTGAGGTATAACTTGATTTTCAGCATCTTTTCTACCACTCTTTCTAGATCACTTTCATTGCTAGACTAGCTTACTTGCCTCTCGGGTAACCTAGATTTTCCTCCTTCACTCCTTGCTTTTGGCTCTCATCAGGTTGGTTAATGTCTTGGATGAGCACCACTAGGCATGGAAGAAATAATTGGTTCTGAGTGAACATTTTGAATTCCAAATATTTTACATTACTCAAATTATGTAGCAACAACTCTTTATCTACTCATCCTAAGCAGTCCATGCTAATCTGGTAGAATCCTTTCTTTGCTTTGCTGGTCTATTGGTATGGTAAATCTAAAATGATCAAGCTGCAGTCATAGTTTTAGGTTTAATGCAACCTATACTCTGTTACCTGATAGAAATAACCTTATTTATTAAAAAAAACATAGGGGCTCTAATCTGGAGGACTTTATTGTAGCAGGGTCAGAAGGTACAAAGTCCCCAAATGAGTCATTGGGACTGATGGTGAGGAAGTGCTTCGCCTGCATTTACACTTTGGTCTTGAATGCATTTATGTTTTCACATAGAATGCTATACTGTATAATAGCTACTGGCTCAAAGTATATATGCATCTTGAAGAACAATATCCTGACGCCTTGAGAGTCTTATTACTTAGCTGGAGCCTTAGTTATAACGTTAAGAGACCAATGTAGGGTTCAACCAGACTGGCAGCTTAAAAATAACAATGTATGTGTTAGGACCAGTGTCCTTTTTCCTGGTGTCACACCCACTTCATTCAATGTGATGTTACATGAGATTCCATAATAATAAATCAGAAACTCTGAGCCCTTTTACAGTAGTGGTAGCCAAGGCACTATGGGATAAAATGGAGAAAAATCACACTTACACATTTATCAGTCCCGGTAGAAACATATCATTGTCCTCTTGAGGCTGAAAGAGATCTGATTTACTCAAGTTGCCACCAATTGGCTGTTTGGTTTCTTGACAAATATCACTTTGAGAGTTCAACATCAATCTTTTCTATTGATATGTTAACATTCATCCTTGGCACTAAATATGTCAGAGTCAGCAAGACGGAGCACATGCATTACCTTCATGCCTGACATTCTGGCTACTTCATTTGAAAGCCAATTTTTCAAATTCTGTACTGCATGGACAAGGATGTGGATGATTTTCAATATACAGAAAAAGAGAAATTATCCTATCCTTCTATTTGTTTGGTGCCTCCTTTGCAGTGCCTCTGAACACTAGTATGAGAATAAAGATTTGCACATTACATTCCTATTCCAGCAAATCTTCCCATCTGTCCCCAATCTTTCAACCTTGCTCTTCCCAGGTAATTGCAAGCAATTTTTTATGCCCAGAAGTCTGTTTATATCTTTATCTTAGACCGCTTCCACCACATCTACTTGTTGGCCATGTATGCCATTTAAAGCTCTACATACAGAAGGATTTCATCTCACTGCTGCTTTCAGGGCCAACGTTGACTTGGATTATAGTTTAGCAGGAATACATTTTTTAATTTTTCAACAAGAGAACCTGAACCCATTACATTCTGAAAGCTAGCTATGGAGAATTCTCTGCAAGGTCATGAGCATGAGCTGTGAGATTGGCATTAGTTGTATAGAGAAAGGTGTCTTGGAAAGGGAATCTGAGTCATCTTTAAGCTTTTTATCCCTCCGTCTCCCTGTGGCCTGATCTCAGTTGTATCAATTCCATCCTATGCATACTCCTCCATCTTATTACTTGGTGGTTCTAGGAATATAAAAATGATAATGGCCATATCCATTATATAGGCACCTGATGTTTTACAGTCAAATAGCAAGCTTCTATTAGGGCCCAGTAGCATACTAGGAATTGCTTTTCAACTGATGAGTAGATTTTTGATACAGATGACATGGTCTTGCTCCAAAATAGGGGTCTGCTAATAAAACTAAAGAAGTCTCTGTGACTCTTCTCTTGGGGTTCATAGAAACTATACATGACATGCTTATCTATCACAGAAACCTCTAATGAAACATGATCTACCATGACATATTGCCCAAACAGCAGTGGTACTTGTAATACAGCCTAAATTTACTAAATAGCCTAACTAAGGGCGCTGGGTGTGGTGGCACACGCCTGTAATCCCAGCAGCTCAGGAGGCGGAAGCAGGAGGATTGCAAGTTTGAGACCAGAGGCAGTCTGCATAACTTAGTGAGATCCTGTCTCAAAAGGTAAAAAAATGGGCTGGGGGCACAGCTCAGTGGTCCAGCACTTGCAAAGCATGCAGGTGCAAGGCCCTGGATTCAACCCCCAGTACCGCAAAAAAATTAAAATAAATAAAATAAAAAATAAAGAGCCTAACTCAAAGCTTGTGGCCTTCCATGTCACCCAGTAGGTGGGTTCAAATTGTATGCCATTATTCACCTTGGTTTTGCAGGGAACACACTGATAGGTTAAATAAGGATATAATGGGAACCTCCTATCTTTTTACATTTTTGAGAGTGGCACTAATCCCTGCTGTTCCACATATGATATGTTGCTTCAGATTTATTATCTTGGCCAGGTGCAGCAAATTCAGAAGCTCTTTGGCCTTCCTTCCCCTTCCGAGTCTCATTGCATAGACTAGGGAAGCAGCATGAAAGTACCACCAGCTACCAAGTGTATCCATCCCAGTTATACACTCAGGGACCAGGGAAATGACATATTGGTCCTATTGTGAGACAAATTTTAAAACAAAGTAGTATTAATCACCAGCTTCTGCATTGTTGCAGGGAAGTCTTGGTGGTGGTTTGTTGCTTGTGGTGGTGGCAGCTCAGACCCTATTTTCAACTACCCTTGTTGTTGTTAGGTGCCGTCGAGTCAGTATCCAACTCATAGCGACCCTCTGTACAACAGGGGAAACACTATTGTCAGTACTTCTCTGCTGTTCATAGGGTTTTCACTGGCAGATTGATTTTTGGGAGGGGGTTGCCAGGTCCTTCTCCCAAGCCTGCAGCTTCTGGTGTTCCCAGGCGGTCTCCCATCCAGGTACTAACCAGGCCTGACCCTGCTTAGCTTCCGAGATCTGGCGGGATCGGATGCCACAGGGCTACCACTGCAGGCACATCAGACTAAAAAGGTACTTTATTTTTCAAACTACCCTTGAGATTTGAATATTCTCTTTTTCCTAGCCAGGTACAATATTAGAATGACTTGGCAATCCACCCCCAAAGCAATCATGAATCAATCAGCCATTGGAAACCCTATAAGGGTTGCTAAGAGTTGGATCCTACTCCCTACAAGAGGGCCTCTAACCACAACAATAACAATCCTAATGGGAGCCAGTAAAATACATGGACTCAGAGTTATCCCATTTAAGGAGTGAAAGAGCTGGGGTATCTATGTATCAAATCCCATAAGTACTTGGCAAGGTTCCTCCAGAAAGTCTTAAATCTCTAGCTCTTCAATGAGTACAGGTAAAACAGGTTCCAGTATTCAGAAAAAGTTTTAGGAAAAGAGATGTATATTCTAAAGGTGGAAGGAAGACAAATTACAGAGCAATGTAAAAGTCTCAGGTTGGGACCCAACAGTGTCTGCTACAACCTGCCTACACCATAGTGTTGTGAGGTTTAAGTAAACTTATAAGTTCACATTTATAATAACACTTGATCCACAATAAATGTTTAAGATGTAGTTGTACATTATTATTTTATTACTACATAATATGCCTTTGTGACAGTTTGAAGTATATTTTGATGTGAGTGCACATAGGATGTTGAAGGATCATATGGAAGGAAAACTAGATATCTCATTATTGCATTATTTCTACCACAGGAAAGGATAAAAGAAAATTACCTATACTTGGGTTTGGGGCACAACTTTTACATGCAGTAGTTCACATTCTGCTCAGAAGAATGTGACTTCTTATAAAACACATAAGCAATTTTCTGACAAACTTGGATGAGATTAAGAGCTTAGGTGGGCAGCATTCTTTCAGTTGACAGAGTCTAACAATCTTGAACTAGGCTTTCTTTTTTCTTTCCATTACTCTTATCTAGTCATTCTTTTTTTTCCCCTATGGATGTCCTTATCAAGGGAGACTCTGATGTGGCTTATTCAGAACTGTTTCCCTCATGGAAAGTCTGAAATGAAACTTTGCCATATGTTCATAACTAATTTCCTTGAAAATCTTTTTGGTTTTTATTTTTAATATATATGGTGTTGGAATTATAAAGAACCCATATAAAACACTTCTTTCTTCCTTACCTAACTTTGGAACACCTAAGACACAGATGCTTTTATTATGTATGAAGTTAATAGAAGATCATATTTTATGGCCAGCTGCCCAAGTGGACTTCTTCATCAAAATAAACTGCCCACATCTACCTCTAGCATGTCTCAGGAGATTGATTTTCCCCAATCTCCTGAGACAAGCTAAGGTGATATAAGTTCATTACATGACAGAAAGCAAAGGAGACTGCAAAATACCTATAGGCAAGAAAAGCTCTTGTGGAACAAGGGATAGCTGAGAATGCATCTTGCTGCCAGGAACCAGCAGAGAGAGAGAGAGAGGGAGAGGGAGGGAGAGAGAGAGAGAGAGAGAGAGAGAGAGAGAGAGAGAGAGAGAGAGAGAGAGAGAGAGAGAGAGAGAGAGAAAGAGAGAGAGAGAGAGAGAGAAAGAGAGAGAGAGAGAAAGATTGGCCTGAATAAACTCTGAAACTTTCCAATCAGATAAACCCTCTTTCTCCTCTCTGAGAAGAAAAGAGCAGAGAAAGGCCTCTTCCAGCGAAGGATCCTGAAATAAGCATGAGGAGATGGGGAGAAGTGTTTCCCAGCAATATAAGGATAAAGTTGTTTTTTCTTTAAAGAAATATTTTCAAATAGCAATTTGTTTTGAAAATTAATTGTTAATAAGCAAATCATAGTATAATGGCTCACTCAATATATCAGTACATTTGAATGATGAATGCATGCTGCTTTCCTGTAATAATAAGCCAGAATCACCCATTGAGTATGGTATGCCTGGAAATGAATAAGCACCCCTGGCACACACATGAACACTTTCAGGATACCAGGATATGACTTAATTAAGGCACATTTGTTATCTTGCTGAAGCATTGTAAGAAAACAACTTCAAAAAGAGTTTTAAAATCCAATAAGAAATAAAGACTGCTATTAATTGAGTCATAATAATATTCTCAGCATCTATCATTCATGATGGAATTTTTTCTACCTGCTGAGCTCATTCTCCCTTTTTGTAAGGTTTGGTGGTTTGGCCAGACAGTTGATTTTCTAAGACACATCTGGCTAGGTCATTAACAGTTATTCCTGAATGTTTTGGCTATTGCCAAAGCAGTCTGTTAGCTTAAAAAAAATTGAAGTGCCATCTTGGGAAATATTACTCTTGCAGACTGTTGTTTGTAATGCAGCTCAGTTATCCTGAAAAAAAAAACCTTCTTTTAAAACATTGCACATAAAAGTCCTTTAAGAGAAAATGTAGTAAAGAGTCTATTTTTAATTATATTTATGTCCATCATGTCTAGAACCTATCTTGAGAGCATTGTCCCTTATTTTCTTCCATATTTACAACACATTGATTACAGACATCAAAATGCTCTTAAGTGTAAAGATTTTTCCAATAGACGTCCATCATTGGAGACTTAGAAAACATTCAGTTAAGATCCTTTCCCTTAAAATTCTTTATAGAAAAACGATAGAAGTTGAAACCCTCATTCATTTCATTTTCCGTTTTCTTCATTTTATCCTTTTGCTGAGCTTGGATATTTTGGGTGCTCAAGTTAGAAAAACTATTTCCAGTACATGACTCATCTCTAGGTAGCTGATAGAAAATTTTGAAATACTGTACTTTTATTCCATCTCTAAATATATAACCCTCTTATTGGTGACAATTTATTGTGTTCAGAGTATTTCATAATTATACTTATCTTTCACAAACTTAAGTGCTAATAGTTTTAACACTGTCTGAATGCCATACACTCTTCTGAACACTTTCTTACATTAATTCATTTCATCATTCCAATCATTCTCCAAAAAGGATTCTATTTTTAGTTTCATTCTGCAGATCTAGAACCAAGACACAAAGAGGTTATGTAACCTGTTTAAGTGGTAGAGCTGGGATAGATACAGGAAGTTTTCTGTCAGACTGTGTGCTCTTTGTCATTGCCTTATACCACTTATGTGTGCAGTTACTGCATCCACATCACAGAGGAAGCTAATAACCACCCTGACGAGAAGGAGAAGTGTTTCTGTCGTATCCCCATTTTCCCTTTTCTTTGGCATCTGTACAAAGGTCAGATTGCCAATCTATTGACAGCAGGCTTAGAGCACGTCCTCTCATTTTCCAAGGTGAAACAAATTATTCCAGGATTTTTAATGGGTATAATTATAACTTTGAGAGCTATCTCTGACAAATTGTCTATCCAACAACACAGGCAATGAAGCAAAAACAAAAAGAAGAACTGATTTTACTTCAACCAATGGCACTTATAATCACCTGATTTTTTTCACTCAAAAATGTAGGGCATGTTCATAAGCCACACGAGGAGAAAAAGGGAAAATAAAACGTAATAAAAAGGACAATAAATTCCAAACAAACTGATCACCAGGTCTACTGCCACCAGCTCCGCTCAACTGAGTAACTGCAATATTCTTCTAACTCACTTTTACTCTTGTCCTATCCCCAATAATGGAATAATGGTCTCCCATTGCAGTTGATCCCCACACATCTGTCAATTTACCGGCACTGTGGGGGCTTGTGTGTTGCGATGAGGCTGAGAGCTCTGCTACTGTAACCTCAGATATGAGCAAGGTTACCAATGGCGGACAGATTTTCAGCTGAGCTTCCAGACTAAGACAGACTAGGGAGTAGGACCTGGCGAGCCACTCCCGAAACAACTAGCCATTGAAAACCCTATGAATAGCAAAGAAACACTGTCACATATAGTGCCGGAAAATGAGCCCCCCAGGGGAAGAGTTGCCTCCTCAAAGTAGAGTCTACCGTGATGATGGAAATGCAGTAAAGCCCCAGGGACCTCAATGTGCTGATGTCGCACGACTCAAAATGAGGAGCAATAACTGAAAACATCCATTAATAATTGTAACATGGAATGTATGTAGTATGAATCAAGGAAAATTAGAAATTGTTAAAAGAGAAAAGAAGCACATAAACATTGACATTCTAGGCATCAGTGAGCTAAAATGGACCGGCATAGGCCATTTTGAGTCAATCATATGGTCTACTATGCTGGGAATGATAAACTAAAGAGAAATGGGGTCGCATTCATCATCAAAAAAGACATTTCAACATCTGTCATGAAATACAATGTTGTTAGTGATAGAATAATATCCATATACCTACAAGGAAGGCCAGTTAATATGACTATTATTCAAGTTTATGCACCCACCACTAAGGCCACAAATGAAGAAAGGGAAGACTTCTATCAGCTTCTGCACTCTGAAATAGATCAAACATGCAATCAAGACATACTGATAATCACTGGTGACTGGAATGCAAAGGTTGGAAACAAAGAAGAAGGCTCAGTACTTGGAAAATATGGTCTTGATGACAGAAATGAAGCTGAAGATCGCATAATAGAATTTTGTCAGATCAATGACATTTTCATTACAAATACATTTTTTCAACATCATAAACGGAGACTATACACATGGACTTCACCAGATGGAACATACAGAAATCAAATTGACTACATATGTGGAAAGAGACGATGGAAAAGCTCTATATAAAATGTCAAAACAAGACAAGGCGCTATGGATCAGACCATCAACTTCTCATATGCAAGTTCAAACTGAAGCTGAAGAAAATTAGAATAAGTATACGAGAGCCATGGTATGACCTTGAGTATATCCCATCTGAGTTCAAACACCACCTCAAAAATTGGTTTAATGCATTAGACACAAATGATAGGAGAAAAGTTGTGGCATGACATAAAAGATATCACTCAAGAAGGAAGCAAAAAGTTCTTACAAAGACAAGAAAAAAAGAAAAGACCAAATTACATGTCAAAAGAGACAATAGAACTTGCCCTTGAACATCGAGCAGCTATAGTAAAAGGAAGACATGATGAAGTTAAGGAACTAAACAGAAGATTTCAGAAGGCAGCTCGAGAAGACAAAAACAAATATTATAATGACATGTGCAAGGAGCTGGAGGCAGAAAACCGAAAGGGAAGAACACACTCTGTGTTTCTCAAGCTTAAGGAAGTGAAGAAAAAATTCAAGCCTCCACTGGCAGTAGTGAAAGATTCTAAAGGGAGAATATGAAATGATACAGGAAACATCAAAAGAAGATGGGAAGAATACACAGAGTCATTATACAAGAAAGAATTGGTAGATGACCAACCACTCCAAGAGGTTGCATATGACGAGGAACCAATGGTGTGGAAGGACGAAGTAGAAGCTGCCTTGAAAGAACTGGCAAAACACAAAGCTCCAGGAATTGATGGGATACCAATAGAGATGTTTCAACAAACAGATGCAGCACTGGAGGTGTTAACATGTTTATGCCAACAGGTTTGGAAAACAACTACTTGGCCAACTGACTGGAAGAGATCCATATTTGTGCCTATTCCCAAAAAAGGGGATCCAACTGAATGTGCAAACTATCGGACAATATCATTAATATCGCACACAAGCAAAATTCTACTAAAGATCATTCAGAAGCGACTGCAGCAGTATATAGACAGGGAATTATGGGAAAATCAAGTGGGATTCAGAAGAGGGTGGGGAACCAGGGACATCAGTGCTAATGTCAGGTGGATATTAGCTCAAAGCAGAGAATATCAGAAGATGTCTGTCTATGTTTTATTGACTACGCAAAAGCACTTGATTGTGTGGATCATAACAAATTATGGATAACACTTCAGAAAATGGGAATACCAGAACACCTAATTGGCTCATGAGAAATCTGTACAAGAACCAGGAAGCAGTTGTTTGAATAGAACAAGGAAACACTGAGTGGTTTAAAGTTGAGAGAAGTTTGCATCAGGGCTATATACTTTCACCCTATCTCTTCAATTTATATGCTGAGCAAATAATCCGAGAAGCTGGACTTTATGAGGAAGAACGTGGCATCAAGATTGGAGGAAGACTCATTAACAACCTGCGTTATGCAGATGACACAACTCTTCTTGCTAAAAGGAAAGAGCATTTAAAACATTTACTGATGAAGATCAGAGATCATAGCCTTCAATATGGGTTATGACTAAACATCAACAAAACAAAAATCCTTACGACTGGGTCAGCACGCAACTTCACAATAACTGGAGAAAAGATTGAGGTTTTCCAAGATTTTGCTTTGCTTGGCTCTATAATCAACACCTGTGGAAGCAGCAGTCAAGAAATCAAAAGACGCATTTCTCTAGGAAAAGCTGTGGCAAAAGATCTCTTTAGAGTACTGAAAAGCAAAGATGTCACATTGAAGATGAAGGTGTGTCTGACTCATGCCATGGTATTTTCAGTGGCATCATATGGTTGTGAAAGCTGGACATTGAACAAGAGAGACAGAAAAAGAATTGATGCTTTTGAATTGTGGTGCTGGAGACGTCTATTGAATATACCATGGAGTGCCAGTTTTGGCAACCCACTCTCAAGGCAATCCGAAAACAATCTGCCATTGAAAACCCTATGAGGGTCGCTATGAGTCGGACACAGTTCGACGGCACCTAACAACAACAGCCAAACGAACCAACAAATCTATCCTAGAAGAAGTGCAATCGGAGTGCTCCTTGGAAGCAAGAAGGGCCAGACTGCATCTTACATATTTCGGACATGTAGTCAGGAGAGATCAATCCCTGGAGAAGAACATCATGTTTGGGAGAGTGGCAGGCCAAAGCAAAAGAGGAGAACCCTCCACCAGATGAATGACACAGTGTCTGCAACAATGGGCTTAAATATAAATAAGATCATTTGCCTGGCACAGAATCAGCAAGTGTTTCAATCTGCTGTGCATAGGGTTGCTATGAGTTGGACTCGACTCGATGCCACCTAACAACAACAACTACAACAACATCATTGCAGTTGAGAACCCCAAACCTCTTCAAAACCCTTTAAGTTCAGGCTTCTGGTTAATTCTCCCTCTCCTTTTCTGCCAGTTAACTACTTCTTAGCCTCAATTGAGATTCTTGCAGGTTTCTGAAAGCACTGTTTCTCTGTTCCTGAGAATCTCTGTCCCTGTGATTTTCCTTTCCTTATACTACATGTATGACTAATTCCTAAAATCCTCTAGGTCTCATGTTACTTTCTTAGAGAATTTCCCTCACTTCCTACTCTTTTTATGATGTTTTATTCTACTCTAGTTTATCACTGTTTATATAAGCCTCTGCAATTATCACAATTTCTTATGAAACACTTGTTTCAATATTTATTTCAGTCTGCTTACTAGACTAACCAAATATCCAGTTCACCTATCATATCTGTGACACAGCAGCTACCACCAGATGGCACTAAAGCACAGCAGGTGTAGCTCAGTGCCTACCATGTGAGAGCCAAAGGTTCAATCCCCAGTACTACCATAAAATAGATAAATTAATTAGTTAATCCTAGTCCGCTATAAGGTATGCAATGGTCTATTTTCAACAGCAACATCGACAACAAAAGTCCAGGATTTCGCTTTTGCTTCTTCTACAAATAAGATTGTTTCTGAGTCACTTGTAAATAGGAACTAATGTAGGGAAATTGAAAGTAAAAGATTTTCTACTTATTAAACCTATTTTAAAAATAGAAATAGTTTGGAAACTATTTTCTTCTGTTCCAGTAATAGCTGAGCGCAAATGCTATTTTCCTTGGTTTTCCATTCCCTGGGTAATTGGGAAACAAGAAGACTTTTGCAAAAGAACATAGAAAAAAATTTCTGTCATCCATAGAAATGTGAAAGAGGCAAAAAGACCTGTAATTTTATTAGCTTCAGCAGCTTAGTCAAATCAAAAAGATCTCTCATTGCTCAGATAGTAAGAAGTAATACGGAGCCAGGCACAGTAGCACATGCCTTTAATTTCAGCGACTTGGGAGACTGAGGCAGGAAGATTGCAAGTTTGAGGCCAGAGGCAGCCTGCATAACTTAGCGAGAACCTGTCTCCATATGTACAACATAGAACAGCTGAGAGATAAGTTGCAGAGGCGTTGATAGGAAATCAGCCTAAAGGCAGAGCTCCGTATACTTAAACCATAAAAATGATGGTGACACTGACCTAAGATTCAGGTTGCCTTATTCCAACATTCTGGCTAATGTCTGCATATCAAGTGAAAGTTAAAATAATAGGAAGTACATGTCTTTACTTTTAAAACTAATCAACAGATATGGCAGAGAATTGGACTCAGAGGTCAGAGACCTGGATTATCATCCTGGCCTTGCTATGCACTTGTGTAATGAGAGTCACTGAATCCTAGTATAAGTAACTAAATTCTGGCTCAAATCTCATCTGTAAAATTAGAAGGTTAGGTTAAACAATCTCTCAACTATCTACTCACGTCTTAAATTCTCTGATTCCATGCATTAAAGCTTTTTGGTCAGCTAGTAAGATAAAGTCACTCATCAAAAAATTCATTGATTACTTATATGTCAGACACATAGATATAATTTATTCAATAACAAATATTGAATGAAATATTACTATGTGCCAGGTCCTGAAATATAGCAATGTAGAAAAAAGACAGATAATTTTGCCACCTGTGGCTTGTTTTCTAAAGGGGAATCAAGAATGTAAAAAGCAAATAAATACAATATGCATTGTTAGAAAATAAGTGCTAGGGAGAGACCAGTAGGAAATGTCAGGGGTTGAAACTTTGGATATCACTTAGAAGATGACTTTAGATTAAAGACCAGAAAGATGAGCAAATTAGCCACATGGAGGGGAAATTTTTTATAGGGAGAACAGGACAAAGTTGTTCCTTGCAGCTCTAAGAGTCAGCATGCAGGCCAGTAAGGATGGAGCCCAAGGACAGAGTAACAGGAAGAGAGGTGTATCCACTCTGGTCCTAGAAAGATACATGGGAAATATCATAGGGTAAGTGAGAGTTTGATGAATTCTATATGAGCAGAGGGAATGTTATTTTTCAAATCTAAAACCATTTACTCTTTCTCCGTATCTAAATGGTGTCTTGTGTTATCACATTTACACATACGTGGAGAAAATGGTGATCCAACTCTCCTACACTGAATCTATTAGCGAAGACCTGAGAATAGGTTGGAGATATAGGCTTCCAAAAGTAATGTCTCTGCTATCTTAATTCTGCTATAAATATGACTAGGGAAAATATAATAAATTATTGATAATGATGTCTCTTTCTACCATCTTGAACCTTCTTAAAAAAGTATATTATAAAATTCTTTTATGTTGAGCAAGATGATGGGTAAACATGACAATTGAACATCTTGGAGGGAGCTACATTGTGATGTATGTGAAAGGAAAAGGTGCACACTGAGGGGAAGATGCAGTTCAGAGAAAATAAAACACAGTAGGTAGGGGCCTAGAAAAAAGCTGAAAGACATTTGACGGAAGAACTAAAGAGTAAAGAGGCGTGATCCAGACAAAGAGAGGAAGAAGGACAGATGCCCCTTTAATGAGTTTGTTTTATGACTGTTGTAAAGATGGCAGTGAAATAAATAAAAAAGACTTGTATAGAGTTAGTCAGTTTAGAATTTATTGGAATAACTTCCAATGCTAAATAGTTATACAGTCTGCTCTGAGATTCAATTCTTGCTTTGAAGGGTTAGAGAGCTTCCTAATTGCTTTTCTATATTATTTTACAATTTCTTACATCAAAGTGTCTTATATTATTTTCCATTATTTTTAAAGTGACATTTCTGGCACTGAAGCACAATTTTAGTAAGTGGTATGCTCTCTAAAATAGACTGTTTCTTTTTAATAATCTAAAGTGTCAGCAAAGAATAACAATATAGATTATAGCAGGAACATCTCTAAGCTATAAAAAAATAGAACTGATCCCATTTGCATCTGAAAATTGAGTTAGGGGCTGGTTGGGCATACAACTGTGCAATATATGTGCAATGCATTCATTCTGCAGAGATAATATTAATGACATACCAGATCAAGCAAGAACTATGTATCTCACCTTGGTAGTCAGTTTTATCTAAGGTATGGTGTACCTATTTTTTCTTATAATTTTATTCTTTATCCTATGAAATATGATCTACATATCTTTGTCTTTAAACTCTTTGATGAGAATCAAATTACTTCAGCCAAGATCTCTTCTTTTGAATGCTAGACCTGAAACTCCATGTACCTACTTGGCATGTCCCCTTCATTGTCACAAAATCACTTCGGACTCATCATGTTCAGACTGAATGTATAGTCTTTCCCCCTAAACCTGACACCTAGTCAATGAGACAATTAGCCATCACCATACAAAAGCCAGAGACACAAAAAATTACCTATGAAGCCCCCATTTGATCACCCTCATACATCACTAGGAAATCCTATTGATTTGACCTCCTATGTACCTTTTCAATGTATATCTTTTCAAGGTGCCCTTTTCTCTTATACTACACTACTATCACTCTTGCCAAACTGAGTGCATGGATGTAGCATTCCCACCATGAGATGAGACTCCCTAGTGTGGCCTGCAATGTCCCGAGTGGAGCCTGACCACTCAGTCTTAGCTTGCTCTGTTTGCCTCCTCATTCTATCCTCTCTGAAATTTCAGTTCCTCCAATACACGAACTCCCTTTGTTTTTAGGGACATTTGTACATTCTTCCCTGTTAAGGGACTCTTTCCCCCTCTCTTTGTCTACTTTACCTTCTTTGTCATTTAGCTCACAAGTCACTATCCCTTTCTTGAGAATTGCCTGGCCAGATCCTGTCCCTACCTCACAGCAGCCTACAATTTCCCTCAAAGCTTAGCAGAGCATTATAACCTTGAGGAATTATACCATCTCTGCTTCATTTACCATTGTTCCCTAGTGCCTAGGAGAATGTCTGGCACACAATAGGTACTTAATGGTTTTTGTTTAACTAATGTGTGAGCATCCCTGGTAGGTGCAGTGCAGCCTCAGTGTTGATCTTCAAGCACAGCACATGGGAAGCCTCAGTCAAAAGAGAGAAAGGCTGTCAGTATCGATAATAATTCACCATATCTAAATTATATACTTAAAATGCTATTTTATATATGTTTCTCTTTTTATCCTCACAATAAGTTAGAATAGTTCATTTTTATGCTTCAGAGAAAAGAACAGTGACAATCTGGAAGTTTTAGATTGGTTGAAGATTACAGTCAGAAATTCTATAATTGTCTCCAGAAACCAGATGTTTGACTCTTACTACAAGGTTTTTTCTAGTGTAATATGTGTTGTTTTACTTTTCTTCTTTTCTTTTTTCTTTTCTTTTTTCATTTTTAAAATTTATCTGTTTATTCATTTATTTATTTTGCAGTACTTGGGAATTTAACCCAGGGGCTGACACATACTTTGCAAATGTTCTACCACTGGGCTGCACACACAACACATTTTTATTTCTTGAGACAGGGTCTCACTCACTAAGATGTACAGGCTGCCTCTGGCCTCAAACTGGCAATCCTCCTGTCTCAGCCTCTCTAGTCTTGAGATTACAGGTGGGCACCACTGTGTCCAGCTCATACAGCTAGTATGTTGTTTTCTAAGTCAGCTCCAACCCTGCAGAGATTAGTGTCTGAGGCTTCTACTGTCACCTACATTCTGGGCATGCAGCCTCAACTAGCTCCCCTCCATCTCTCATTCACCTTCTTTTCCACTTCCTGATTCAGCCACCTCCAGGAAAACTATCTGTACTCTTAATACCAGCTTGTATTTATGAGTATTTTAGGCAAACCTTTCTTTTCTGTTCTGAGTAGCTTAGTTAACTCTTCTTCCATGTTTCACTAAATTCAGTTACATACACTTAAGAGACAGGCAGTTTCTATGAGAAAATATCTTTAGGAGTTAAAGTGTTGTTTAAGTGTTGTTTCTGAGGTAAGAAAGCAGCAGTTAAACCACTGGGATACACAGGAAATTTTAATAACTTATCTTGTTATTGGTGCTGTTGTTCAGTGCCATTGGGTCTGGTCCAACTCATAGTGACCCTCGGGGTTTTCAATGGCTGATTGTTTTGGGATTGATTTTCAGGAGTGGACTGCCACATCCTTCTCCCATGTTTGTGATGCTGGGGATTGAACTTAGATCCTCAGAAAGTGTGGAATAGTGCTCTACCAACTCAGCTAACCCCCAGCCCACATAACCTTGCTTAGGGTGTAACAAAAGTAAGTTGTGAAGAAACTGGAAAATCCAACTGCTACCACTAAGTCCTCTTATGCATAACCATTTTATATACATTAATTGCACCATTTTTAGAAATCCTAAAATAGAAATATTACATTTTATAGATTTAGAAAAGTTGAGTGACAAAAATTATCACCTAAAAAATGTTAGACCCAAAATTCAAAGTCTGCTTTCTTCCACACCCTAGTATTGGAAGGAATGTCTAATGACAGTAATCAGACAGTTCTAGACAAATGCCAGGAATAAGAATTCATTTAATGAATCACAAATATAATAATAGATAGTAATAGAAAGTGAAAACAACTGGCAAGTATGATGGTAGGCGAGAAGACCTCCAGTGAAAGAGGATATAAAAATTAATAGTTTTGCCATTTATTTTTTCTTATTTCAGTAATAATATTAGTTTGTTGTAGATAACTTATGTTATAGAAAATAAAAATACATAAAATACTACTACTATTCATTGGCCAAGTTGGTTTTTCACTTTTCCTCTTTCACCTCCCTCATATAATTTCCTTTGCTTGAAAGTTTCTTTGCCTGCTCTTTCTTTTTCGTAAGCCCTATTTAGCCTCTAAAACCCCATCATGTCCCTTAGTTAACTCTTCTTCCATGTTTCACTAAATTCAGTTACATACACTTAAGAGACAGGCAGTTTCTATGAGAAAATATCTTTAGGAGTTAAAGTGTTGTTTAAGTGTTGTTTCTGAGGTAAGAAAGCAGCAGTTAAACCACTGGGATACAGTGAAGTTGTATCAGGAAGTCTTACTCCTTCTGATTTAAATGCAGAAAATTTAGCAGTATTTTGCAAATTCGCAGCTTAGATTTTCAAGCTGCTTACAAGATAGAATTTGACAGTTTCCCTTGTCCACACTTACTATGTCCACAACGAGGCTGGCAGTGATGAAAAACTTCTAACTTGGGCCTGGAAGGATTCATCCTCAAAATTGGTCTCTGTTCAACTTAGGGTTCAAATATTTTCTAGGAAATTAATAAACGTTGGTTCCTATAGAAATTAGGAATAATCTCAATGTCATTAGTAGGGCAGAATTGTTAGTTTAAAAGAAATTTAAATGGACATTTTGTGAGAAGAGAAAATCTATAAATTTAACCATTTATATTTGTATCAAATCCTAACATAGAACACTTTTCCTAAAGTATTAGTTTTTAAAATCAGTTCTAACCTTCTAAAGTGAGAGAAAAAAATGTTTTCCTTGACTGAACATATGCTTAAACGAAATTATATACCTGTAAATTTTCCAGGAAAAACACATCTAGATGATATGAAATTCACCCCTGAAAAGTACTCTCCTTTTTATACAAAGACTACACTACTGACCAAGCCTGCAGCCTCACCACAGTGATGCCCAATCCTGTCAGATCTTGGAAGCTAAGCAGAGTTGGACCTGGTTAGTACTTGGATGGAAGACCGCCTGGCAACACCAGTTACTGTAGGCTTGAGAGACAGACCCAACAACCCACTCCAAGAAAAAAAAATTCAGCTATTGAAAACCCTATGAATGGAAGAGAAGCACTGACAACAGTGTTTCCTCTGTTGTACATTGGGTCACTATGAGTCGGATACCAACTTTATGGCACCTAACAACAACAACAATAAGAACAAGAACAAGAGGGTGAGGAACCAGGGACATCATTGCTGATGTCAGGTAGATATTAGCTGAAAGCAGAGAATATCAGAAAGATATCTATCCATGTTTTATTGACTATACAAAGGCATTTAATTGTATGGATCATAATAAATTATGGATAACACTTTGGAAAATGGGAATACCAGAACACCTAATTGTGCTTATGAGAAATCTGTACATAAACCAGTAGGCAGTTGTTGGAATAGAACAAGGAAACATTGCCTGGTTTAAAGTTGAGAAAGGTGTGTGTCAGGGCTGTATATTTCACACTATCTCTTCAATTTATATGCTGAGCAAATAATCTGAGAAGCTGGACTTTATGAGGAAGAATGCGGCATCAAGATTGGAGGAAGACTCATTAACAACCTGTGTTATGCAGATGACACAACTCTTCTTGCTGAAAGGGAAGAGGATTTAAAACATTTACTGATGAAGATCAAAGATCATAGCCTTCAATATGGGTTACGACTAAACATCAACAAAACAAAAATCCTTACCACTGGGTCAGCACGCAACTTCACAATAAATGGAGAAAAGATGGAGGTTTTCCAAGATTTTGCTTTGCTTGGCTCGATAATCAACACCTGTGGAAGCAGCAGTCAAGAAATCAAAAGACGCATTGCTCTAGGAAAAGCTGTGACAAAAGATCTCTTTAGAGTATTGAAAAGCAAAAATGTCACATTGAAGACGAAGGTGTGTCTGACTCATGCCATGGTATTTTCAGTGGCATCATATGGTTGTGAAAGCTGGACATTGAACAAGAGAGACATAAAAACAATTGATGCTTTTGAATTGTGGTGCTGGAGACGTCTGTTGAATATACCATGGACTGCCAAAAGAACCAACAAATCTGTCCTAGAAGAAGTGCAACCAGAGTGCTCCTTGGAAGCAAGAAAGGCCAGACTGCGTCTTACCTATTTCAGACATGTAGTGAGGAGAGATCAATCCCTGGAGAAGGACATCATGTTTGGGAGAGTGGCAGGTCAACGCAAAAGAGGAAAACCCTCCAGTAGATGGATTGACACAGTGTCTGCAACAACGGGCTTAAACATAAATAAGATTGTTTGCCTGGCACAGAATCAGCAAGAGTTTCAACCTGCTGTACATAGGGTTGCTATGAGTTGGACTCGACTCGATGGCACCTAACAACAACAACAACACCAACAACAACAACAGCAACAACAACAACAAGGACACTTACTGACCAGAGATCAGTTGTTGTTAGGTGCCCTTGAGTCACGTCTGACTCATGGTGACCCTCATAGGATTTTCAATGGCTGACTGTTTCAGGATTGCCTGGGGATTGCTGTGTCCTTCTCCCATTTTTGTGGTGCTGGGAACCCAACTCAGGACCTTAGAAACTGCAGAGCAGTGCTCTACCAACTGAGCTAAATCCTAGCCCAGAGATCAGTAAACCGTGTATTTTTCCAAAAGAGGTAATAAAAATACCATTGTGAATCTAGGTTGTACCAAACTCAGACCCCAAGTTTCAAAAACCAACATGCATTTGCAAAATATCCACCCAAAATGAGAGGTTTATTGCTGACTTAGAAATAGAACAAAAGTTGACCATAACCAAGTTGTTCACCAACTTTGACTTCAAGGAACATTGATAATATTTTAATTATATGCCTTAGAAAATGGCTGTATGGCAAATACACTTGAGAGAACCTGGGTTAAACAAACTTAAACAGGCTTGTTTTTCTCTGGCATTGTATTTGGTTTTTACAATAGGACTTCTTAGGTCTTTAAATGATAGTAAAATTTTTTTAATTCCACAAGAAAATGTTAGACTATGCAATATCCCCAAATTTATCTGAACACAGAATTGTCCTCACTCTACCAATATGCATACTTTTTCCTCCTTTCCAAATCACTAGTTTACATTTTTCAGATAAAATAATTCTGAAATTTCAGTTAGGGAAACACTATTCTAACAAAAAGAACTGAGTTGTGAGGAAATTTTGACCACAGCTTTACAAAAAAAAATTCAAGCCACTAAATTGAACTTTGTAAATTAGAAAAAAATCACAAAAAATTATGTATTTTAAAAATAATTAATAAGAATAATTTCTTTTCTATCGAATCCCTTCCCTGCAAGGAAAACAATGGCTTCTTAATAGGAGGGTTGTCTATTTCCATATTTGGCAGAATCATACCTAGTTTTTTTGTGTGTGGTGCTGGGGGTTGAACCTGGGGCCTCACACTTGCATGCTTTACAAGTGCTGTACCACTGAGCTGCACCCCCAGCCCCTTTTTTTACTTCTTTTTTTTTGAGACAGGGTCTTGCTAAATTACAGACTGCCTCTGGTCTTGAACTTGCAGTCCTCTGGCCTCTGCCTCCTGAATTGCTGGGATTACAGGTGTGAGCTACCACACCCATCTCATAACTAATTTTTAGTTAATATTTTCAAAAATGAGGGTTATCCTTAGAATTAATTTATATACCGAATAGCTGGCTCTAACAGGAATCAGTCATATTTGCCTCCAGGAATGCAACTACTGAGAGATGCACTAAATTCACTCAACATTTCAAATTTTATTATTTAACCTATTAATGAACCAATATCCAACTAGGTCACATGTTCTTAGCAATAGTTGATGCTAATAATTGTTTATAATGCTGGTTGGTATTAACTAAATTATTGAGAGATGATTATATATATATATATATATATATATATATATATATATATATATATTTGTTGTTGTTGTTGTTGTTAGGTGCTGTCAAGTTGGGTTGGACTCATAGAGACCCTTTGTAAAACAGAATGAAACACTCCCCAACACCGTGCCATGTCTGGCACTATATCTGACACTGTGCCATGCCCTGCTATTTCCAGGGTTTTCAACAGCTGAATGGTACATATAAGTACATCTAATATATAATTCACATAAAATATACCACCCTTAAGTGTACAATTCAGTGAGTTTAGGATATTACAACACTTTGCAATCATTACTATCTTCCATCATCTCCCCCAAGTACTTGCACTAATTAGCAGTCACTCCCAATTATTCCCACCATCTGCTCACAATAATGTGTTTACCTACTCTGGATATTTTATATGAATGGCATGCAGCCTTTAATGTCTGGCATCTTTCACCTAGTATAATTTTTTCAAGTTTTTTCCACATTGTAAAATGTATCAGTATTTCATTTCTTTTGTATAGTGGAACAGATTCCATTGTGCACACATACCACATTTTATTTTCTATTAATCCATTGATGGGCACTTATGTTTTTTCCTGCTTTGGGGATTATTATGAAAAATTCATAGTTTGTGTGTGAACATATTTCCAATTCCCTTGGGTATGTACTTGAGTGGAATTGTTGGATCACATAACTCTAGCTTTTTGAGGAAGTGCCAAAATGTTTTTCAGAGTCAGAACCATTTTCAGGTTCTCCATGTTCTTGCTAATATTTCTTATTTTTCTGAAAATATAAAGAACTCATTTAACAAGAAAAAGATAAATAAATTAATCAAAAATAAGAAGAGGTTTTAAATAGATAATTCTCCAAATAATATTTATAAATGGAAAATAAACTAAAAGAATGCTCAACATAATCAATGTTTAGGAAAATGCAAATCAAAACCACAAGATTTCACTTCTAGTTAATTGAACTTGAGTACTTTGTAAACTTTTATCAATCTTTCTTTAGGAAATCCATAGATTATAAATTTTTATTGAGGAAATTTCATAGTTCTCCAGGACAACTAACTGTACCCAGTATCAAAACCACAATAGTCTCTGTTCTTCTGCAAACTTTGTTATTTTATAGTCATAGCCATTCATGCTTAACTTGCCCATTGTGCTATTAACACAGTTCCTTCCTTTCTTTATGCAGGTTTCTACTTCATATACTTTGGAAATTTAGTCAATGAGAGTCTATTGCAATCTCTTTTCAATTTTCAAGAGACGGCTTTACCTCTTAAATATTTGACTACTTCATCTTTCTGGGATGTTGTTAACACTTTTTTCCTGTCATTTTCTGGTCTGTTATTCCATAGTTTAAGTATTGATCCTAGAATCCTTCTTGCCTAAATGGATCATACTTCTTTTTGAAAACCATGTGAGTATCTCAACATTAAAATACTGTTAGCAATGTAGCATTGATTACAAATATAAAGGTGATATTTCAGAATATATCAGACATTTTTGTAGCTAAAATTTATGAGAAATATAACATCTTCTCTACAACAATGTATGTTTTTGAGAAGCATTTCTAATATATTCACCACTCTCAGAGGCAGACATGCACATCTTCTTAGTGAGATACTGAGAGTGAAACCTTTATAGTAGGAAAGTAGCTTCCTATCTTTGAAATTACAGACTTTCATAGGTAAAAGTTGGATGTAAAAGACAATGAAAAGCTTTTATAAGAACCCCTTCGTGTGAATGTTGAATTCTTTCCTCCATGACAAGGCATAATAAGATCAATTTAAAATATAAACTTCTGCTCATTTTTGCAAGCCAGGAAGAAAAATACTATGGTCATGTACTTGCTTTAAAAGAGGTCATTAAAAGTGAGAAATATATTTTTGCACACTTTTAGTTTTATAAAACTGCTTTATTTCCCAGTTTAGAAGAATATACTGAAGCATGCATATGGATGTTGGAGAATACACTGTGAGAGACCGTATCTGCAATACTGATTATAGGAACATGTCTCTTGGTGGAATTTTGATGAATGTCTTCAATGTGTATTTGAATTGCTCCTTGACTATAGTGCTGCATTTCAAATACTTAGCTTCAAAGTAGCCCTACAATGTTTCATTAAAGGTGATGTTTTACATCTCTTTTATCTCTGGGCATATACTTGCTTTATTTTTCATTTTAGATGGAGATGTATACACCAAAGAGAATAGTGTAAATTGTACCTTTATATTTTCAAATACTAATAACTTTAATATGATTGAAGTGCATTATCACTTCTTCACTTCCAGCTTAGTCTCTTCAACAGTGTTCTGCAATATATAATCTGTTTTTGTTTCAGGGGCCAGAATTGTTTGTTTTCATCTGAGAATCACTTCAGAAGGTAGAACAAACTTTTTTAAAAAGCCAAGTGTCACTTGTGAGGTAGTCTTTTGCTTGTAAATGATGTTCAACCCACCAGGCAGGCACTTGATAAGAGTGATGAATGTTCAAAACCAATATCTATAATTGGCACATTCAAAAGATTTAAAGCTGGGCTCCACAGCACATGCCTGTAATGTTAGCTACCCAGGATGCTGAGGCAGGCGAATACCAACTTCAAGGACAGAGGCAGCCTGTGTTTGGCAAGACCCTTTCTCAAAGTAAAAAGAAAATAAATAAATAAGGAGCTGGGAGTGCAGCTCAGTAGTGGACAGTTGCCTAGCACATATGAGGCCCTGGGTTCAACCCCAGCAAAGTTGATTTATTTCATTAGTAAGGAGTTTAACATGTTCTTTTATTTACTTAATCTCAATATGTGGTCCTCTGTTAGATATGCTACCTTTTGATGATCTGCATTTAAAAGGGCATATAAAGTATTTTTGAAGGTGTTTTTCATCTGCCATCACTGCTAACACAATTGAAAAAATGAAATATGTTTCCTGTACTGCAGTTTTTATTGATTTCTGTATAGCAAATGTGGATTCTTGTCTCTTGACTCTTAATGCACTTGTCAGCATATTTCTGCTTCATTTACTCATTCATCCAGAAAAGGACAGAAAACTGATTGTAAAATAGGTGCACAATTTCAACACTGTCCAGAGGCAGCCAGTTCCTCCTGAGCATGATCCACAAGGTTACACCAATTGTACATGTTATCATAGAGTCTGATCACTACCTGCATCTCTCAATCCACAACACAACTTCCATCCTTTGATCTTTCTGAAGAGCCTTTGCAGTGTATAAGTGAATGGATCCAAAAGCAAGGGACCATGGTGGGAGTTATCTTCAAAGCTCTTCTGCAAATCTCTTCCATGTTTTCCTACTTCTTCAACTAAAATTTTCCAATTTTCTTGAAATGGGAACAGAACTATTAGCGTTATAACACCAGGTCAATGGAGACATTGGCGGTATCAAGATATAATGGTTTCTTGGAAGCCATGCTTTTCCTATCCCTTCTTAAATCAGATTTTAAAACTAGGAATTTTTCAAAAGAGTTTTAAATAAATTTATTTTAGGCAAAACAAAACTGAAATCAACATTAAAAATGTCAAAAGTAGCAAACTGAACAGATGAGAGAACACAGATTTTATGTCCTAAGTCAATTATAATTGCTAACATTTACTGAGCTCTCATCTGAAACTTGCCATTGATGTCAAGTAGCTAAAGTAAAAGGAAGACATGGCAAAGTTAAAGAACTAAACAGATAATTTCAAAGGGCAGCTTGAGAAGAAAATATCAGATATTAAAATGACATGCATCAAGAGCTGGAGATAGAAAAACAAAAGTGAGGAACATGCCCTGTATTTCTCAAGCTTAAAGAACTGAAGAAAGTAAATCAAGCCTCCAGTGGCAATACTAAAGGATTCTACGCGGAAAATATTAATTGATGCAGGAAATATCAACAGAAGATTGAAGGGATATATAGAGTCATTATACCAAAAGGAATTTATGGATGATCAACCATTTCAATAGGCTATATATATGATCAGGAGCCAATAGTACTGAAGGAAGAAGTGGAAGCTGCCTTGAAGGAATGGTGAAACACAAGACTTCAGGAATTGACGGGATACCAACTGAGATGAATACCACAAACAGATGAAGCACCGGAGGTGCTCACTTACTTTTGCCACAAAATGTGGAAAACAGCTACCTGGCCATCTGGCTGAAAAAGATCCATATTTATGCCTATTCCCAAGAAAGTTGATCCAACAGAATGTGAAAATTACCAAATGATATCATTAACATCACATGCATGTAAAATTTTGCTAAATATCATTCAAAAACAACTGTGGTAGTGTGTTAACAGGGAACTGCCAGAAAATCAAGCCAGATTCAGAAGAGGGCATGGAACCAAGGACATCATTGCTAACATGAAATAAATTTTGACTGAAAGCAGAGAATACCAGAAAGATGTGTATTTATGTTTTATTGACTATGTAAAGGCATTTGACTGTGTGTATCACAACAAATTATGGATAGCATTGTGAAGAATGAGAATACCAGAACACTTAGTTGTATTCATGAGGAATCTGTGCATGGACCAGGAGGCAGCTGTTCAAACACAAAAAGGAAACACTGCCTGGTTTAAAGTCAAGAAAGGTGTACATCAGGGATGTATCCTTTCACCACCTCTTCCATCTCTATGCTCAGCAAATAATCTGAGAAGTTGACTTCATGAAGAAAAATGCAACATCAAGATTGCAACAAGACACATTGACAACATGAGTCATGCAGATGACACAAATTTGCTTGCTGAAAATTAAGAGGATTTGAAATATTTACTGATGAAGATCAAAGAACACAGCCTTTCATATGGATTGCACCTCGAGTCAAGGAATAAAAGTCCTTGCAACTGGGTCAGTAAACGGTTTCATGATAAATGGAGAAAAGATTGAAGTTGTCCAAGATTTTACTTTACAATCAACACCCATGGAAGCAGCAGTCAAGAAATTAAAAAATACATTGCATTGAGAAAAGCTGTTGCAAAAGATCTCTTTAAAGTTTTGAAAAGTAATAATGTCACATTGAAGACGAAGGTGCAACTGACTCATGCCATGGCATTTTCAGTTCCATCATATGCTTGTGAAAGCTGGACAGTGTAAATCAGGGAGATAGGAGAAAAACTGATGGCTTTGAATTATAGTGTTGGGGATGAATATTGGATATGCCATGAACAGCCAAAAGAACCAACAAACCCATCCTAGAAGTGCAACCAGAGTGCTCCTTGCTTGCAAGGATGGGTAGACCACATCCCATGTATTTTGGACATGTTGTCGAAAGGAACCTATTCCTGGAGAAGGACATCATTTTTGGGAGAGTGGTGAGTCAATGAGAAAAAAGGGAGACCCTCAACTAGATAGATTGACACAGTGGCTGGAACAATGGGCTTAAACATAAAAAAGATCATGTACATGGCACAGTGTTGGGGACTGTTTTGTACATAGGGTCACTATGAGTTGGATCCAACTTGTGGGCACCTAACAAGTCTTAAATGGTTTACATGAATAATCTCATTCTGTTCTTACAACAAACTAATGAAATAAATATTATCATCTTCATTTTACAAGCTAAAGAACTGATAATGAGCCAGGCACAGTGGCACATGCTTGTAATCCCAGTGACTCAGGAGGCAGAGGCAGGAGGATTGCAAGTTTGAGACCAGAGGCAGTCTGCATGATTTAGCAAAACGCTGTCTCAAAAACAGTAAAAAAAATGGGCTGGAGTGCAGCTCAGTGGTACAGCACTAGCAAAAGCATGCAAGCGTGAGGAGCTGGGTTCAATACCCAGTGACACAAAAACAATAAATAAATAAAAGAAAACTAATAATGAATAAAATGCTCCAGGTCTCATTGCTAATAAAATAAGGTGCTATAAATAAGATTAAAATCTTCCTAAATTGATATTGCTGCTCAACTTAGCCCTAACTAGACAAACTACATTCTGAGTCACTGTTTACTTAGGTTGAGCAATTAATGTTCTTTGGAAGGCATAATATAAATTATAAACTATATACATCATTACTAAATTTTGGATAATATCTAGCCCCTTTTCACAAAACATTTACTATAATAACTGAAATTATGTAAAATGTAAAAGAAGCTAAAATGTGAAGTCTCTTAAACTGATGGCTTTAGTATATCTGGTGTGATGATTGATGGCTTCTTTCTAGGTGAATTTAGAAATCCTTCATTTCCCTAATAATCCAGCATATTGGAAATAGATGAAAATGTATTCTTTCCTAGACTCTTATGCATACTTGATGGTACCCACTACTGCCATGAAAACTACAAATTCTGTTTTCATGCAGACAGTCTTAAGAGATTTGTGTGGGTTTCTCTTAATTTAAGGACTGAGGAAATAAAAATAATCATACATTTATGCTAAACATTATATTGAGTACTCCTATACAAGCTAATGATGATTCAGTTAAGGACAGACCACATATATGAAGGTGGTCCTAGAAGTCTATAATGAAGCTGAAAAATTCCAATTGTCTAGTGACACCAGCATAACATCATTATAGTACAAGGTGGCAAATTGGTTGTAATGCTGATGCTTCCAGTCTTATAAAAGTATGCCACATAAAATTATGTACAGTGTATAATATATTTGATGAGAATAGTTAACAATGTTTGTGGTTTATGTGTTTACTGTTATTTTTAATTATGATTATAGAGTATATGCCTACTTACAAAAATAGTTTACTATAAAACTATGCCATATTACATTGTCAACAGCTTCACAGAACCTATGTTTAACTGAGTTTCATAGTTGCATCAAGATGCCACATAGAATAATCAACCTATACCATCTAGAATTGCGTAAGTACACTCTATGATGTTCACAAAATCTAACTGAATATTTCTCTGAATGTCTGTCCATCATTAAGCAACTCATGACTATACCATGTATATACTAATTATATGTATAAATTTGTTGTCGCTGTTGTTGTTAGTTGCTGTTGAGTCGGTATCCAACTCATAGCAACCCTTTGTACAACAGGGGAAACAGTATTGTCAGTGCTTCTTTGCTGTTCATAGGGTTTTCAATGGCAGATTGATTTTTGGGAGGGGGTTGCCAGGTCCTTCTCCCAAGCCTACAGCTTCTGGTGTTCCCAGGTGGTCTCCCATCCAGGTACTAACCAGGCCCGACCCTGCTTAGCTTCCAAGATCTGATGGGATCGGATGCCACAGGGCTACAGCTACAGGCCATATGTATAAATAGTACATGTTATATTTATAATAAATATACATATGAAATGTACACAAACATGCATTTTATATCATAAAAAATCCTTTGTGTTACCTATATTTCTAGCTTTTTGATGAACCTCTATATTGTTTTCCATAGTGGCTGTCCTAATTTACATTCACATCAGCATTTTCTTTTGTCTTTTTGATAATAGTTATTCTTCCTAGGCTGAGATGATATCTCATTATGGTTTTGATTTGAATTTCTCTGATGATTGATATTGAATATGTTTCTCATATGCTTGTCCATTTATATATCTCCTTGTGAGAAATGTCTATTCAGGTCCTTTGCCCATCTTTAAATGAGATTATTATCATTATTTTGCTGTTGAATTGTTTAAGTTCTTTGTATATTTTGCATATTAATCTCTTATGAACAGTTTGCAAACATTTTCTCCCATTGCATAGGTTGTCCATATACCCCATTGATTATGTCTTTTGCTATACATAGGCTTTCTAGGTGATGCAATCACTTTTTCTCTCTCTCCCTTCCTTCCTTCCTTCCTTCCTTCCTTCCTTCCTTGTTGTTGTTCTTCAGTACTTGGAAGTTGAATCCAGATCCGTACACATACTTTGCAAGTGTTCTACCACTGGGCTGTACTCCGGGCAATTTTTTATTTTTTATTTTGAGTCAGGGCTTCATTGATTTATGCAGGCTGCCTCTGGTCTCCAATTCATGCTCCTCCTCAGCCTCTAGAGTCGCTGGGATTACCGCCATGCACCAGCGCCTGGCTATGTAATCACATTTTCAATTTGTGCTTTACTTGCCTGTATTTTGGGATCATATTAAAAAAAAATCTTTTCTCAGACCAATACCCCAGATATTTCACCTGTGTTTTCCTCTACTACTTCATAGTTTCAGGTCTTACGTTTAAGTTTTTGATGATACTGAGTTGATTTTTGAACAGAGTAGGAAACAGAGGACTAGTTTCATTCCATTAATATCTAGTTTTCCCAGCACCATTCTTTAAAAGACTATTCCTTCTCCAATGTATGTTCTTGTGACCTTTTGCCAAAATCAGCTCTCTATAAATAAGTGGATTAATTTCTAATTTCTATATTCTGTTCCATTGGTTCTAATGACACCAGCATACCATTATAGTAGAATGTGCTACTTTGTTGTGATGCTGGTGCTTATCATGTGTCTGTTTTTATGCCAGCACTGTACTGTTTTGGTTACTAGAGCTTTGTAGTATAGTTTGAAGTGAGGTGTTGTGATATCTACAGCTTTGCTCTTTGTGCTCAAAATGGCTTTGACTCTTTGAGGTCTAGTGTTTCCAACAAATTTTATTATTTTTTATTTCTTTGGCATTTTTAGAGGAATTCTGCTGAACCTGTAGATAGTAACTAGTATGCCCATTTTAACAATATTAATTCTTTTAATCTATGAATACAGATACCTTTCTATTTCTATTTGTCAATATTTCTATTGTCTCTTTTCAATTTTTCTAATCACTATTTTATAGTTTTCATTGTGCAATCCTTTCATTCCCATTTTAAAATTTATTTCTACCTATTCCCACAATGTCGTTACATAGTATAGATCCAGGGAAAGTGAAACTAGTATGCCAAACGGACCTCTGCACTTGCGGGGTTTATTGCAGCAGGGATCCAATAGCTGAAGTACAGAATCAGCCTAGGTGTCCATCAATGGATGAATTGATAAAGAAAATGTGGTACCTATACATAAAGGACTATTATATGCCATAAAATATGAAATTATGTCATTTGTGGCAATATGGATAGAACTGGGGGCATTATGTTCAGTGAAATAACTCAGGCACAGAAAGACAAACACAATACATTCTCACGTATTTGTGGAGCTAAAAAGTTGATTCCGTCAAAATAGACAGTGTAATACAGTGGTTACTCAAACCTGGGAACAGTGTAAAGGAGGGAAGAGAGGGGGAGACTCATTAATGAATTCAGAGGTCCATCCAAAAAGAGGAATAACTTCTAATTTTCTATAGCATAGTACTATAACCATGATTATAGTAATTACTTCTATATTTCACAGTAGCTGGAAGAAAGAAATTTGAATGTCCAAAACACTGAGAAATAAGTATTTGAGGTGATGATCTGATCATGATCTGATCTGATCTGATCATGGCATATTATATATTATATATGTGTATGAAATGTTATATTGTATCATATAAATATGTAAAATTATGTGCCAATTAAAGAACTTAAAAGTATTTAAACAAGATCCGGGCATAGTGGTGCACACCTGTAATCCCAGCAGCTAGAGAGGCGGAGGCAGGAGGTTCGCATGTTCAAGACCAGAGATAATCTGTGTAATTTAGTGAGACCCTGTCTCAAAAAAGTAGAAAATGGGCTGGACATGCAGCTTAGTGGTCCAGCAGTTGCAAAACATGCAAGCACGAGGCCCTGGGTTCAACCCCCAGTATCACACACACACACACACACACACACACACACACACACACACACACACAAAGGTATTTAAACAAATTCTTTGTGGTATTTGTGGTAGATAGAAAATGTAGGAATATTTGAATAGGTAAAAAAAATAGGCAAGTGGATGGACAGTAAATGGAAGAAGAAAGGCATTTATTCCTATCAAAAATGAACAATATTTGTGAGGCAAGTGATAGAGAAAAATAAGCTCTGTGCAAACACAATTAATAGACCAACTATATCGGATCAATCATGGTATAAAAATTGATTTCCTGAATAATTATACAAATGACAGCTATTCTGAAACAGAATATCTTGGAGCAGAACAGGTGGTAAAAACATAGAAATCCAGGCCATTAAAGGCTAATTGAGGAAAAGAATCCCTTCTCTAAATTGAAACATAAGGATTCTTGAGACACTAGCTTAGTGGTGTAACTACATCCTAGGAAGAAGAATGAAAAGTTTGCACTACAGATCTGCGGTCTATAATCAGAATGATTTAAGTATTTGTGCCAAGTTAAATGTACAAATATTTGATAAAATTATTTCCCTAAATTCATTAGCTAAAGATATCACCAAGAATTTCTTATAGATAAATATCTAGATTGTATGGGAAGCTTTATCACAATTAAAATAAAAATAAGTGAGATAAAGCTGGTCTCTTGGGGATGCCTTGGCTAGAGATGGTATCACTGAAGTGATTTGTGCTAGATATATCCCTTACCAGGTTAGGGAAAATTATTTCTCTCTGAGTGGCATTTACCTATGCTCTTCATAAGGCTTCCTTCACAATACTGAGGTTCAGGGTGGGTTGAGGAAGGGATCTGTCCACTCATATTAGCTGAATATAAACTAGAATACTCATTTAGTGAAATTTTTCCCATGTTTCTGCAGTTTGTTCTGAAATTCATCTTATGTGTCAGGTTTACATAGTGAAATTTTTTCCCATGTTTCTTCAGTTTGTTCTGAAATTCATTTTATGTGTCAGGTTTACATTTAGGAATCAGACAAACAGACTGAATTGATTTTCCTTTGACACTAGAAGTCAAAACACTAGAGAAGGGCAAAGACAATATATTCTGTTGGACTCAAAGTGAGAATCACTTAAGTCTGAGTTCCAAAAGCAGATAGATCACTGATTATATGATTTTGATACCAAGCTGCTTTGAGACCCCTGCAGTCCTACAGGCATCCCATACTACATTTGTCACTCTGATGAAAAACTTCATCTGCTGTTTCCAAAGAGAGCAATGTTACGATGAATTGTAATGGATTGTTCATGATCAAGAATGTTGGCAAAAGGCCTGGTAGGGGAAAGAGCTTGAGAAACTCATCTGTGGCTCCTGATTGTGTTTATCCAAGGCTAAAAAAAAATTAAGTCATTTCACGTCTGCTCAAAATCACAGATCAACTGAAGGAGACATAAGGTGCCAAAACCTTCATATCTTCTAAATAATTTTAAGTCCCAAGTAGTACCAGGGTAAGGAGAACAAAGTGGGAAAGGAAAGACTCTATCATTGGGGGATAGAAGTGTTCCATTTAGAGATGGGTATCTGGAAGGAGAGATTAGATGGAAGTTTGTTGCTGTTAGGTGCCATCAGAGTTGGGTCAGACTCCTATTGACCCTACGTAAAACCAGTGAAACACTCCCTGATACTGTGTCATGCCCAGCACTGGGTCAGTGCTTCTCTGCTATTTATAGAGTTTTTTATGGCTAATTGTTTGGGGAGTGGGCTGCTAGGGCCTTCTCTCAAGCCTACAACAGCTGGTGTTACCAGGCAGTTTCCCATCCAAGGACTAACCGGCTCAACTCTGCTTAGCTTCTGAGATCAGATGATCTGGACACCAGGATACTAAAGTTGTAGACTTAGAAGGAAGTAGAACAATTAAAATGCTATGAAAATAATCCAAGAAGGAAATGTTAAAAGTCTAAGTTAATTAAGTATCAGAGAGAATGAAGAAGATAAAATGTGTACTATTTAGAAGCTAGAATACCCAGTAGTGGGAGCTTGTTTAGATAAGACTGGAATAGTGTGATGAAGTAAAAATGGAAAAGTTCTGGGCTACCTAATAGTTCTCTAGTTTGGACCTGTGCTCTTCACTGAGAGAATACAGGGAGAGGAGCTGATTTGTGGGATAAAATAACTTTGGTATTGATCTAAGAAACCTATAGAGTGATATTTATGTCAATTAACGTCAAAAATAATCAATACACTGAGAAATTTGTTATAATGGGGATGATGGTCACTGCAGACTGGCTTGTTCTTCAGCAGTTCCAACTCCTTTCTCAGATGGTTTCTGGTATACAAAATCTGGAAACAAGGCTACATTTCCCCCATCCTGCAGCATGGGTCTTTGGATTGAATTTGATATTGCTAATAAGATGTGCTCAGTTGAGACTTTGATTCAATATTGAGTTAAGCAAGAGAAAACAAGGTTTGATGCTTGTTTTGGTCTGAGACAAGGCAGAGGTAGCATGGCTCTGAAGAAACAGAGGCAAGGGCAAGATCTGTTTCTATAGCTGGATAATAGCAGAAGTAGCAGGCTCATATCATACGTTACTTTGATATATCTTTCCCAGAAGTTTAGCCTATGTTATTTCAGTTCTAATCACTCTGGAAGAAAGGCAAAACCTTTCTTTTTGATTAAATTGGGAACATTGGGTGTTATAGGCTTAGCAGAAGGACCTAGCAGCTCACTCCTGAAACAATCAGCTGTCAAAACTCTATGAATGACAGAGAAACATTGACAAAGTGCCAGGTATGGCATAGTTCTGGGTAGTATTTTGTTCTGTTGTACATAGGGTTGCAATAAGTCCGACCTAACTCTACAGCATCTAACAAGAACAACATGTAGTATCTGTATCAGAAATAAGGCATTTCTTAGTGACAGGCAAGTCTGTAGTTCATAGAATTATGAATATGGGACAGGTTCTCTTCCCTGGAAAGGACTGCATAAATGTGAAATAATAAGAAATTGGTATTTGGTAATTGCAATAAGAAATTGGTAATTGGTATTGGTATATAGTAGACCATGGCAAAACAACAACTTTTCATCTGCAGTCATCTGGTATGAAATTAGAACTAGTAGCCCCTTCAATGAATCATATGGTTGAGAACAAAGGACACAAATGGAGGCTTACTGATGGTAACTGTACAGGAGAAGAAAGAAAACAAACTCATACTTTTGTATGCTTAGTAAAAGGCACATTCAGAGGTTGAAAGACCTTCTGTGATCTTTTTTTTTAATCTTTTATAACTGCCTCCCAGGGGTGGTATAGCTATCCCACAAAGGACATGTATATGAGTTACTTCTGTGCTTCTGTGATGAAATACCTGACATAAACAACTAAAGGGAGAAGGATTCATTTGATTCACCATTTCAGAGGGCTTGGTCCATGGCAGCTGTGCTCTGATACTCCAGGACCCATCTGAGTCGTCTTTAGGTGCTGTCAAGTCGGAGCCCGACTCATAGCGATCCTCACAGGGTTTTCAATGGCTGATTGTTTCAAGATTGCTTTGGGAGTGGATTGCCACGTCCTTCTCCCATTTTTGTGGTGCTTGGGATCAAACCCGGGTCCTCAGAGAGTGCAGAGGAGTGTGCTACCAACTGAACCAAACCCCAGCGTCCAGGACCCATAGTGAGGCAAAATATCATGCAGGCATGAACAAGGGGTAGAGGAACAGAGTTTAATATTGTGGGTTGTCAAATTACAGCAAAGAACAATGGTACTATTTGAAAAATTGTGGGACTATAAGAACAAAGAAGAGGGAACTAGGGAAAAATATGAATGAATGTGGGATTTCAGGCTTCAAAACTCCCTTAAAACACTTCTGCTTCCAGCTGTGAGAGGACGGAACACACCATTTCTCCTGGTGAGAATACTTAGGAAGGCAGTTACAAAATTGCTCCAAAATACAAAATCATCCTTTTGAAGGTATGGAGAATGTCCAAGACAACCAGAGCATGAGATACAAGGTCACAAGGTGAAGAGAGGCATGGACACGTGAACTGAATTTGGCTTTTCCCTCTTAAGGTCTTGGAGAATCCTTCTTGGATTTGAGAGGAGAGGGCAACCAGGCAGAGAACTACAGATGAGAAGTAGAGAAGCCAGCAGAGTTTTTTGCAACCACTTATGGACAGAGAGTTAGAGACTAGAGTTCGGATTTCCACAATGACCAAGATCCTGAAGAAGAGGGAGGCAGTGATGGCAATGCCACACCACAAGGAGCTTCCTCTCAAGGCTTTCGCACAGAGGTAGAGACTGGAAGGCCAACCTGGAAGGCCACTGCAAAGGAGAAGGGAATTTTAGGGAGTCTCACAGAGCTGCAGAAGCAAAACTTGGAGTAAACGCCCCCATAAGAAACCTGACACAGGTTCACCTGGATTTCAGGCTTAATTGCAACTCATTAGAAAACAGCAACCTTACTGCATTGAGGTAGTTAGGACCATCACGCAGTCAACATATACCCGGCCAACAAAGCCCATGTGATTTAGTTACTTCTGTGTTGCTGAGAGGAAATACAGAAGTGACAGAAACCACTTAAAAGAGGAAGGATTTATTTGGGCTCAGTTTCAGGGGCCTCCGTCTATCAATGTTCGTCTCTGTTGCTTTGGGATCTGTAGTGAGGCAGAACACCAAGGCAGCAGGAGCATGGGGTGAAATCTGTCCCATGGCACACAGGAAAAGGGGAAAGCAGGGAGACAGAAAGGTGCCAGGGCAAGAAAAGACAGCCCTAAAGACAGACAGTGAGCTCATTCCTCTAACAAGGCCCCACCTCCCACTCCTCACCACCTCCCAGTAACGTCATCATATTATGAATCCATCAAAGGACTAAATGCTTGATTGGGTGACAGCCTCCAGGATCCCTTTAGTTTCCAAAAGCCTATCAGCTGGCAACCAAGCCTAATAGATGAGGGTATAGAGGACATTGCATATTCAAATGATAAACTTACGCATGTGAATACAGAAAGAATCTACAAATTATAAAAGAAAAAAATGCAACCCCATTGGGGCAAAGTCTTGATCAGATATGGAAATTGTTGTTGTTTTGTTGTTAGGTGCCGTCGAGTCGAGTCCGACTCATAGCGACCCTATGTACAGCAGATCG